>PVIR01019091.1:0-13825 GCA_004026965.1 Petromus typicus | reverse complement strand
TTAGCAGGGCAATGGCCGGGTCAAAGGGGACCATCAATCCTAGCCTTTTGAGGAATCTCCAAACTGATCTCCACAGGGGTTGTATGAGTCTACATTCCCACCAACAGTGGAGAAGGGTTCCTTCTTCTCCGCAGCCTCGCCAACATTTGCTGTTGTTAAAGCCTTTACTGTTAATTCCACTTTACCTTTCCTTTCAGTATCTGTTCCTAGTGACCAATTTCTGTCTTGATAGGAGCCTCATTTTCATATTTTTCTCCATAACTAGTAAACTTTGATTGCATGCCAGCCCCACAGAGCTGATTGTCCTGCTTCCACCGTCCTCCCTAGCAGAGTGCAGCAGACTCTCTCAGTGCCCCTTGGGTCACTTAGCACCTATTACATGGAAAAGGATAACTCAACAGCCTCCAACCCACCAGGGAAACTTAGTGGCCACCAGGCCAGGAAACCGAGTAAGACCCTGTAGTTTCTCATATGAAACCCAGTGCTGAGTGAGCAGCTGACAGAGAGGCTGGACTGCTTCCAGCACATTCTGAGAGCAGACAGGGGAAGATGAGGCTTTAGCATGAAGTTTCTCATTTTGGCCTGATTTCCATTTTCTCTGTGTATTCATGCCCTCTGTCATAGGCAAAGGGCACTCCAGACTCCAAACAAACCCCAACCCTCATTCCAGAGAAAAGCTCTAATGGTGTCACTTATACCCAGCGAGGCTTACATTTTAAAATTTGATCTTAGAATAGGCAGCTCTGTTTCATTGAACTTCAAGGACCTCATAGCTCCGGGCACAAGCCTAGGCATTTCTGGTTGTTCCCTGTGCTGGCACGGCCTGCTCTGACTCCAGGAATTGTGAATATCATCTTTGTTCAGCCTCAGTGAGCTGGGGCCACACGGGAGGACAAGGGCCCCCAATGCCAAGGCCAAAGCGAGTTGCAGTGTGGAAAGCTTCATTCTCTGTAGAGTGGAAACCAGGCTTTATCGGACGAGCAGGAGAGAATATTTCCTGTTTTTGACCAAGAGTTAACTAGGCATCTACCTGTGCTCCTTATGTGAGTGTGGACTACATGTACTTGTAGGCAAAGTCTTGTCTGCCACACTGATGACACAAATTGCATTTAAAAAATTATTAGCAGATAAATCAGGACAGCCAACTCCAAGTAGCCCATATTTTGCCAAACTACACCAAAGTCCTGGGAGACACAGCAGGAGGAACAGGGCAGGACGCTGTTTCTGGTGCTTTCCACTCCACAGAAGTTCAGGCCAATCCTGGCCTCTGGTTGTGCAGTTGGAGCCTGAGCTGTTCACCCTTCAAGATCTTATTTTTCTGTGGTCAGTTCTGACTCTTCACTTTTTCTGTGAGCTCCATATCTCTCTTGAGATATGTCCAGTGTCCCAGGGATCTACTTCCTCCTCTGCTTCCTCAAGTTGTTATATTCCAGTGTTTGGATTTTGAATCTCAGAAGAAGAGAGGTAAGATAATCTTTAGCAGTTCCATTAAGGCTAGAAAGAAAACTGTCTTTGTTTACATCTGATAGTCATGCTGTAATTAAACCGGATTGAAACAGGTCCCTGTGTCAGCTTGAATAAAATGTAACGCCAATGTATGTTTAGAGATTTTTGCTGACCCAATATTTTCAACTGGTTCCTTGCTAGGAACAATGACTTTCTACATATGAACATACTTTCTTTTGGCCAGTGAAAGCAAATGAAATAAGAGATCCAAACTGTCAGCTCTGGTTCTGATTCTATGTAGAACTACTATATTTAAAAGTGACCAGAAACCTACAATTTAAAGATAATATTACTTTTGTAGATATAGAATTTAATTTTATTCCAGTTTAAAATTCAGAAATTATTCATTATATGATACAGGAATTTGAAAATTAGTCAAGATGGGGAGTTTCTTTCCTTTATCTCTAGTCCAGAAATGTATTAAAAATAATGAAATTATCTTTAAATTATGTTCATTTAATCTGAATTTTGACCAAGTTGATTAACTAATTAAAAAACATTCTGGGCATTAAATGACAATGATGGTAATGGTAGCCAAGAAAAACGAAGGAGGGAATGTGAAAATGATTCATCTTTCAGCACGGTGATTCATCTTTTAAAGGGGAGCAGAAAGAAATGACAGTGGCCTACTGCAGGTAAGTGTCTCTCCTGAATTCTGAGAAATGGTTTATGGAATCTTTTAAACTTAATCATGTTATTAAAGTATCACAGCATAAATAGATAGCCAAAAGGGTATGTTAGTGTCAAACCAATGAATATTTGTACACTGGAGCTTCTGTGTAGCGAAGTCTCCAGCTGGAAATGCACTGTAAATGTACAAGAGGTGCTTTTGTGTCTGTTTCCAGGTGTTACCTCTTGAGAAAAAATAATTATCCTGACTTTAAAAACCTAAATTTGTTTGGAAAGTTAGCTCAGTGGTTCCAGCGTCTACTTCCCTAGTGCAAGATCCTCAGTTTGATTCCTGGTATAAAAAAATTATTCTATTTCTTTGTACTTTATATTAAGAGAAGCATGTAGTTTGTACTCTTGCATTCCTTTATTTAATGTTAGGCTTCTTTTATTTAATGTTAAGTTTTTGCAGAATTATCTGTAGGGAATGGTTTCAGGTATTTAATTCTCATTGTGTGTGGTATTCATTATTGAATATAGGAACCAATTTGTCTGTCTTACTACTGGTGGGTATATGGGGAGTTGAATAAATTTAAAAATATATTTTATAGAATTTTTTAAATTCTATGGTTAGAAATTCATGTTACATAAAAATTGTCTATTATATCATCTGGACATATACATGTCTCATATTCTTTGGAAAGATATAGAGAATATATAGAAATATTACCTTTTAATACTGCCTTCATCTGAAGTATCTCTCTTCTATTTGCACTTGCAGTTTTCTCTAATGAATATTTATTCATTCAGTACTCTAAATAAAACCTAACTCCATAGATTAAAGGTCACCATCCCGGCCACAGTAACTAGCCATGCCACTGTCATTTAGGTCTGTGGAAGATATTTTCTTATGACAGCAGCGCGTGAACAACCAACATCTGCTGGCTCCTGTAACTCAAAGTTAACTGATTAATGAGTTGAATTTGCCAAAGAAAGTAGGCCATCAGTCCTCAGATTTTCCCATCTATTTATTACAAAAAGGAAAATCTGTTATTCATTTATCATCATGGAGCCTATGGAGAGAGAGGACAGGCACATTAAACGGCAAATCAAAGCTGAGCTTCTGTTCCGGTGTTGGCAGTAACTTTTGCTTTCTTTGGGCATCATTGTCATGCAACTGATTTGCTTTAAGAAATAGCAGAAATTTACTTGGCACTTCCTCAAGCATCTTTTCAGAAATTAAAAATATTTATGAAATATCAAAATATATTCATTGGAATTTATCTGTCACATGTACCAGTTCCCATCTTCTCTTTACTCCGACACTGTCTGTCCACTTTCTTCTGAAGCTCATGTTTGGAGAACACATCCACGCATTGGATATATGCATTTTAGGAGCCATCTTTTATCACTGTGTGAGTTCTTTAAAATCTATTCCAATAATCCCCAGTTGTTTTCCAAGAATACTGTTGTAGACAGTGTTAACAAATCTGCTTTGGGAGAAATGCTTTTACAGCCCAATGTCTTTGTTAGACACCATGATAAAACATTTCAAAGAGGTTTCTAGAACCATAAGTGAATTGTGAAGTTCCAGGTGGCTGAGGAGTCATTATGGGAAAATTGTCAGTGTGTACAATCACCAACATTGTGTGTTTGTGTCTACTTGTGTGCACTTGTGCACACGAATGTGTATGATCATATGTTTGCATAGGGTGGAAGTGTGAATTTTAAGAATATATGTATATATATATTATCTTTATTGGTACACTAAATATACACATCATGATTGCACTCCATAATGGGGATTTGTACCAGTGTAAGACACAACTTAATTCTCATTTTTTCCCATAGCCCTACCCACCCTACCACCCCCCCATATACATAAAATTTGTTTCCTTACTTTTTTGTTACAATCTCAACATTATCCCCTTTCACCTTATTTTACTTTGAGCATTTTCTATTTCACAATATATAACATACAATCCTAGGACTCATTTACATCTTCATTTTCTCATACCAGAGAAAAGATGCGATATGTACCTATGTGTGCCCTATTTATTTCACTTATGAGGATATCCTCAAGGTATGTCCATTTAAGTAGAAATGATTCAAATCATTTTTTATGGCAGAGTAGTACTCCATTCTGTAGAAGAACCACAGCTTTTTTATCCAGTCTCCAGATGATGGACACTTGGGTTGTTTCCAAGATGTAGCAATCACAAATTGGACTGCTATAAACATGGGTGCACATATGTCACTGTGATATGAGTCTTTTAATTTAAGAATATATTTTAAGAATTGATTTGTGTTCTAAGACTCCAAATCCTGCAAGGAAGCATCAGGCAGTGATCTAATGAGTAGGGCCTGTGACACAAGGGAAAGGTGGGTCCTTCTAAGTAGTGAGACACTACTCTGCTCTGATAAATAGCCACCGTATGGAGATAGCCTCGGGACTGTGAGATCTCCTGATTTGTCAGAAATGGAGAGAAATATATGTACATTAAAAAAATTACAAAAGTGCCCTAAGTTTTAGGTGTGGAAAAATAACTTGCATGTTCAAAAAACACTAAAAAATAGTTTACCAAAAACCACTGGGTCGATTACACCAAATATACTTGCCAACTGAATTCATCCCACTCAACAGTTTGCAAATTTTGAAGGCTACACATCCATTATTTGTCACACAGTATTTTGTGCTACCTGCTCCATTTCAGAGTGCTGCGTATAATGTTTAAACCATGTATTATATCCTGTAGCTTGCCATATACACAATGATACCTATATTAATTCATTCATTGAGAAGTACAATCGGACTTGGAACTGCTCACTCAAACCTAAGTCATTTAATTATAAAATGATCTATAAAAGTAAGTATATAGGGCTAGAAATTCAATGGGTTCTTTTCTACGCCTGAAAGACTGTAATTCAGATAGAGCTTTGCTTTGGTGGAGATCGGCTCGCAAACTAGGCTTCTGATCTGAATTTTCTGGTGACTGCATATTAGTTATGACAATTCATAACTTCCTATGTCACTGCTCATTATTTTAGCTACCCTTGGAGTAAGATGTCCTCCATAGAGTGACTTCAACCTCAGGAGAGGAACATTTACTTCTATAAAGTTCTGTGGAACAAAGTGTAACAGTGTATGTACAAATGCATTTGGAATCTTAGAACCAGAATCATAGAGTAGTTATAGCAAAGTTGCTTTAGTTCAAGGCATAAAGTGTGAGCTCAGATATATTTAGGACCTTGGAATCATAGCATAGTAGGTCCATTTCAGCTAAACTGAGTTAGTGTGCTTTCTAAATCATATAACTGTCAAATCTTGTATGTGCTATTGATTATTTTCAGATACGGAGCAATCTTTCTTCCTAGTGTTGGCTAGTTAGATTGGGGATTATCGCTTGGGATAGGTCTGGAGTGCTTAGCTACTTAACTCAGAGAGGTTCATATTAAAAAAGTGAGGAAAGAACCCCAAGATACTTCCATGACTGGTCCTGGTCTCTTTTCTCCGTGACCACTGAGCGTTGGCTGCGCTCAGGACAAGAGGAAGGAGATGTCTCAGCAGGGAAGACTGTTGGGAAAGCACGGCCATTGCTGCCAGGCAGTGTGGTCAGTTATGGAGGTTCGGTGGTTGCAGATCCTAAGATTTGCCTCTTGCAAGATTATGGAACACCGAAGTACTGTGCAATGTAGCAACAAGAGGGCTGTGAGATTCCTCACCTGTCCCTCTGAGCCTGTGTACTGAATAAAGGACAGAAACCCAAGTGTGCCAGATGTCCCCTAACTAGGATGCAGCTACTGAACAGAGAATTATCTGGCAATGTGTAAGAGCTATAGATTCTTGTCATAATGGAAATAAAAATTGGTAAAATGATAATGGCTAAGTCAAAGTATTTAAAGTTAATGAAAATTGATAAAACAATATGTCTAAATTAAAATAGAGCACTTATCAACCTTGACTGGAAAGTCTGGACGGTGCCTTGCTCGTGGATGTGTCCCAGGTGACCCAACAGGTCATGCTTGTCTGCTCCCTCTTCTCACACGTGTGCAGCCCCAGCATCTGTTTCTAGCCAACGGACTACAGCAAAAAAGGAGAGTTTCAGATGTGTAATTCACATTCCAAATCTGTTGACTTTGAGTTAATCAAAAGAGGAATTCTTCAGGATGAGCTCAAATTACTGAGGTACAAGCCCGTCAGAGAGGCCCGGAAGGTGTTCCCAGGAGACAAAGGCCAGTCTCCTGTTTGCCTTGAAGAAACAAACCCCAGGACTTCGACAGCTGCAGACAGTGAATTCTTCCAACAACCCAAAGGAGCTCTCCAGATCTTTCCCAGTGTGGACAGCACCTTGATTGTAGTCATGCTGAGCAGAAGGTCCAACTCATGGCTGGATTCTTTCCCATGCAAATGGCAGATAGTAAACAAGTGTTTGGAAGCCTATATGTTGGAACAGTTTGTTAAACAGCAGCAGAAAAGTACAGCGCTGCCCCTGCTTCCACGGAGATGAGATCTGAGGGGATGACAGTAGGTTTTTATTATGAGTCTTGGCCATGGGAGGATAGAGTACTGGTGCTTTTCAACATTTTCATATCTTCAGATGTGTCTGACTGAGGCTGATGAGTCAGAGAACCACTCCACAGAAGGCTGGTTAACCATGATAGTACTTGGTTGTCTGATGTCTGCTCACCTTTGGGGGCACAACTGCCTTGAACCCTAAAGGAAAGAAGAGAAGAAATAGGTTGATTTATACATATTGTATCATTTGAATCCTTGAACATTGCCGTGAAGTAAGCTTTATTAACCACACTTAAGGATGCAGTAACCGAGAGGCAAAGCCACTGCCGAGGTCTTGTATCTGTTAAGAAAAGTCAGACATGGTTGTGTGCCCTCGTAATGTCTGAACGACCCACCCCAGGACTGGGGAACTCTAGGCAAAAGATCTTCTGTGTGGTGTATTAGGTTTCCCTTGTTGTGTTGACAGCAACTACTTTCCCATACTTGTAGGACTGGGGACCCTGCTTCTTTCTAGCTACTTGGTGGCTAGAGGGGGCCGACAGCACTAACGTTCACTCAGATTCCCAGAGACTGCCGACGGTTTCTTACCTTGTGTGCATCCTGAGTCGCCCCTAAGGATGGAGTCTTCCGCAGTGCACCCTAATCACGCGGTGATGTCGTGCTTCCTGTGCCCTCTCCCTCACTGGTCAGAAGCAACGCCAGGGACCCAGGGATGTGGTGGGCTGGCCCAGTTCAGTTCTTTACTGAGGCCCGGTTTTAGAGGCCACTGATCCTGCGATATTCACAGTGTTATTTCTTGTCATTCTTAAGGCCAGTTTTCTTTGCAGATTTTGATGCCTCCTTGGAATCAATAAAGAGAACCAGCCGGCTTCGGAAGACAGAGCACCCTGTCAAGACATCTGGAAGGCTGACATGCCTGATCTCCCAGTTACATCTGATCAACAGGAAGCTATTAGTTTAGCAGGGCATTGCCTTCGCAGGCTCGGAGAAGCAGACCTGGGCTGCAGTCCGGTGCATTTAGGGGGCTCGGTAAGCGGGGAGGGATAGGATTTTACAGTACAGCAGGAAAGATCCAGGTTTTGGGTGATCAGGGGAAGGCTTAATTCTTTCAACCCTGGGAACATACAGCATAAATTAACTTTCAGGCTTACTTCTTTATGAAGGAAAAGTGCTTAAAATCAGACCAGCAATGATTTCATTCGACCTATGACTGAAATACTGCATTTATGAATACATTGTCTCTGAGTGGACAGTGTTTTGGGCTGGCATGTTTAGAGGAGGTATTCGACATTTAGAACTCATCATCTGCATACTCTTTTTTTTTTTTTGGTGGTACTGGGAATTGAACTTGGGTCCTTGCACTTGTGAATCAGGTGCTGGAACCACTGAGCTAAATCCCTGGCTCCGTCTCTACTCCTTGCTCCATGTATACTCCTGAGTGAGGCTCCCAGGAGTTCTGAGAAATGAAGCACTGGCGGGATGAGAAGAATCCAGGGTTTTGGAGACAGATCTAGCATTTTGTTCTAGCCTGTTGCCTTATCACCTCTGTGTCACTGAGAAAATTGCCCCCTTCTTTGAGTTTCATTCAAATCCTTCGTGGGTATAATACCCCAAAGGAACATCAGAAGAGTTGACCCCTGTGAAAAACTATAAACTACAAGCGATCTATGGATGAAATAATCACTGGGTAATCAAATCCTGATAGATTTTTTTATTGACATTTTGGTTAAAGTCTGGGCATATTTTTGTCTTACAGTGTCGATATAAAACACCACAAGTTTTCCTTACACTAGAGCACTAGGCATTAGGACACTAATTTGCCCCAATGTAATAATGCTTATATTTCACAAAGTTTTAGTTTGATAAGATTTCTGCAGTGCTTTGCAAGGCCTTACACAAAAATTTAATAGAAGTACTTCAGAGAAATTGCTAAAACCCGTCATAGGAAAACAACCAGTGTGTGGGGACAAAACTTGACCTGTTGGTGGACAAAAATTATATGCAGTTACTTAAAGGGACCTGTGCATAATGTGACTGTGTTAATCATGGAATGTTGGAATCATGGAATTTTAATCATGGAATCATGGAATTTTTTCCTCCTGTTGCCAGTGAATTTTCACTCTGACTGCAGACTGAAGAGCTGGCCTAGGAGAAAAGGCAAAAGGTCCGCATCGCCCTTCTGCCATGGGGCGCCAGTGATTCTTAATAGTTGAGAAAGAGTTCTTTAATATCCCTTCCTTTCCTTTTGTTTAATTTTTTTCATGAATTTGGCCACAA
The DNA here is from genome assembly GCA_004026965.1 of Petromus typicus. Taxonomy (NCBI): domain Eukaryota; kingdom Metazoa; phylum Chordata; class Mammalia; order Rodentia; family Petromuridae; genus Petromus; species Petromus typicus. Next base: position 4,917 of record PVIR01019091.1, on the reverse strand, counting down.
GAAAGCAGCGAATCTTTCTGTCTGTGGATACAGCTGACTTCAGCACAAGTGAAAGAATTCAGCCCAGAGAAAAAGGGAGACGAGGGAGGAAATCTCATTAGGATCATTCCTTTGTTCCAGTATATCCAAGGCTGTGGCTTTCCTGCCAGCACATCCGTGGCGACTTTGTCTGGTTGATTTTTAAATAATTTGAATGACTGTCCTGTTTCTCTTTGGAATTCATTCTACCGTGTAACAGAGCCGACTCTTAGGATGTTCTTCCGGAGATAATAATATTATGGTGTAGGATTTCTTCATATATTTTCCTTTATTCAGTTTTACTTCCATAAAGAAATCAATAAGACTAGAGAAGGGAAGGAAGTTAAAGCTGGATGGGACGAGGGTGGAGTTGTCCGTGGGGAGGAGGAGGAGGAAGTGGGCTGGACGATGGGGATATGCTATAGCTGAGGGCTGGCTGAGGGGACAGCTCTCGGGGAGTGCAGTACTCGGCAGGGACCTGGGGAGGCAGCAGCACCTGAGATTAGCAGTAAATTTCCTTCCTAATTTTGAGGTCTCTTTAAGCTGAAGTGGCTCCTATATACTGACTCCATACTTCTTTATGGTTTTAGTCAATGCTCAGGATTCTAACTTTAAGCTGATAGTTGAAGCTCATCTCAAAACCCTATAGCTAACAATGTGGACTCGCATAACTCCAGTTAGAACATCAGTCTGGGGCAGCATGAGTCCGGGGCAGCAGTGAGGAAAACAGGGTCACTGTCCTCCAGGCTGTGACTTCACCGTCTCTGTCCGCAGTGTCACCTCTTCCGTCTCACCTCTTCTGGCCTCCGAGCTTGCGCTCCATGGGGCTTCACCACTAACCATAGCTACAAAGTCAGGTACTTCTGAAGGAAACACAAGAGGGCAGACACATAGCCCCCTGCACTGTCTCCCGAACCCATACAGAGCCAGGTTCATAAGGGTGACGCTCTGGATCGATGTTTCAAGGGTACAATTCACATGATAGTCTTAGGGTTCCCATGTAGAAAGACACTCACAAATTGGAGAGATATTAAAGGAACTATTTTCTTTTTTTGAGACAAGGTCTCGTTTTGTAGTTCAGGATGGCCCTGAATTTACTATGTGGCCTAGGTTGGCCTCAAACTCAGCAATCCTCCTGCCTCTGCCTCCCAAGTACTGGATTACATGTGTGAGCTACCATGCCTGGTGTTGTTATTTGTGGTCCTCGGGCTCGAACTCTGGCCACCTCTGCTGCCAGACTTGGTCAGGCCTCTGTCATAAACATGTCAAGACTTTGGCTGCAGAGCAGGTATAATTACACACAGCCAGGGTACACAGGCTAAGGGGTCCACTCTGCTGCACTATAAACTCCAGTAAGATAGAGACCTCGTCTGTTGTGCTGACAACAGCTCCCTGGGCCAGCCGGTCTGTGTGCACACTGGAGATGTATCCCTTTGTGCAGGAAAAAGTGACCCTGAGGTTACAGCCCATGTGCAGAAACACACATGCGTATGGCAGGTGTGAGCTCCTTGGGGACAGTCAGACAAGGACTGTGGGGCACAAGGCCTGTGGGCCTTCCACGTCAGAGCACAGAACAGCTACTGTGTAAGCACAGTTAAAAAGTTTCCACCTGGAACATAACTTGTTGGCAGTTTGAGTCATCAAAGCAGCCCTCTCGTGGTCTTGCAGATGGGTGCCCAGGTCATAAAGGCCAGTTCAGAACCGCGCAGCCCTCCATGCAGGGGAAATCTCCTAAGAGCTTATTCCAATCTCCCGGGCATTTTGTGTGCTTGCTGAACTCATCCCTCCCTCATTTACATCGTTGAGTCATGGAGAAGTGAACACATCTTTGCTTTTTTTTGAAGTTAAAAATCTGCATGCCAGGAGACTCATATCTCCCTTCAACTTAGAGCCCCAAATGACCAGCACGCTTGGCTTCATTCACCCCGACACAGGAGCACCCCGTAAGAGTCCACAGGGTGCAGCTGTCTCCCTCGCTCCACGGTAAACAGCCTAACCTCAGATGTTCTTCATTTTCAGCATGCTTACCTGCCCTCTTTCTCCTCAGGGCTCACTTCATTTTCTTTATTTTTTAAAAATTGATTTTATTGGTACATTTTATATATACAGTATGATCCATTCAACATCGAGTGTTTGTACCAGTACATAACACATCTTGATTCTCATTTTTCCCATTCCCATGCCCTCCCTGCAGTGCCTGCTCCTTATATACATAAGTTTTGTTCCCTTTTTTAACCATCATTCTTTCCCCTTCTTTAGTTATCCCCACCCTCCTTTTCCCTTTGCCTTTTGAATATTTTCTTCCTATTTCACAATACCTATCATACATTTTAGAATGCATTTACACCTTTAATTTCTCATAACAGAGGAATGATATGGTATTTACATATCTGTGACCTATTTATTTCACTTACGAGTGTGTTCTCAAGTTATATCCATTTGAGTATAAATGACTCAAACGTATGATTCTTTATGGAAGAGTAATTCTCCATTTTATTAAATAATCACATCTTTATCCAGGCTTCTGTTAATGGGCATTTGGGCTGTTTCCAAGATTTAGCTATGACAAACTGAGCTGCTGTAAACATGAGTGTGCATATGTCCCTGTGATAGGAATCTTTTAATTCGTTCGTGTGTATTCCTAGCAAGGAAATGGCCGGGTCAACTGGAATCTCTAATCCTAGGTTTTTGAGGAATCTCCACCTACATTCCCACCGACAGTGGAGAAAGGTTCCTTTCTCCGTGCAGCCTAACCAGCCTTTATTATTGGTTGATTTTGTTATAGCAGCCATTCTTTGTGGAGTGAGGAAAAATCTCAGTGTTGTTTTCATATGTATCTCTCAAATGACCAGCGATGTTGAACATTTTTTCATATGTTTCTCACCTGCCTTTACTTCTTCATCCAAAAAATGTCTCTTTATTTCAGATGCTCATTTTGGATTGGGTCTTTGATTTGAAGGGGGTGATTTTTTTTGTCTTTTTTGCTTCTTCATATACTCTAGATAGTAGCCTTTTGTTTGAGAAACAGCTGGTAAATTTTTTTCTCTCATATTGTCAGATGTCTTTTTGCCCTGCTGGTGGTTTCTCTTGCTGTGCAGATCTTTCTAATAAGATGAGATTGCAGTTATTAATCCCTTCTGCTAGTTCCCAGGCAGCAGGTTTTGTTCATAAAGTCTTTCCCTAAGCCAAGGTCTCCAAGAGTTCTACCTAACTTGTTTTGCAGCAGGTTTGATGTTTCTGTCTTAATATTTAGGGCTCTAATCCACTTGGATTTGAGTTCAGTGCATGGTGAAAGACATCTTTGTTTCTTCGCAGCAGTCAGTACACTGCTAAATAATGCTTACAGTAATCCTTACAGACAATACTCACAGCACATGTCTTGGGAAAATTAAAAAGCTCTTCGAGAACCTTTTTATTTTTCCTATGTAGTGGAGAAATCACTGGGATATTTAAATTCAGTTTACACATGGGTAAGTAGAGTGGAGTGTCCTGGTGGCATTTTGTAGATAAACACAAAGAACCATACAGAGACATAAGAAGAAGGAACTGGTAAGTAGCGAGCTTGCTGGATGCTCAAGTCACTATTACCCATGTGAATAAGGTGGTAATTTTGGGAAAAATGAGACTGTTCAAGAGGTCTTGCTAGGGAGAGTTAGAAGTTGTAGAGAAAAGAGACTTAAAGGTTCAAAGGGCCTAAGAGGAGGACAGGCCTGCAAGGACGGGGCAGAGAAGAAGCAGCCCGTGCTCCCAGGTGTTTGCTGAGTCCTGAGTAGGAAGAGGAGGACGTTACTGACCAGTAGTGGCTGCCGTTCTGATGGTCCCATTGGAATCACAGATTCCTGGGTTCTGCGGGAGACCCCAGGAAAGGCGGAGCGCCCGACACTACCTCTGAAGGAAGCGACTCTTGCTCTCACTCCCTCTGAAAGGCGCTGAGCTTTCATGCTTCTAGCGATCAGTCTCATGAAGAATATTTACAGAAAATACGGTATTGACACACAGTGGAGCACTGCTCTGCCACAAAGAAGGATTTGTAGGAAAAGAGATGTGTCTCGAGGCCATAATATCAAGTGAAATAAGTCAGATGCACAAGTGGAAATATCACATGGTTTTCTCTTTATGAGAAACACAAAATATAGGTAAAGAGCAAAATAAAAGATAGATTTTAGGAAATGGGAAGATAGATCTATTTCAAATGGGAGGAGACCAAGAATGGAAGGCGGGGAGGGAAAGGAGGGAGGAGATGAAGAGTTAAGGTGAGTTATGCACATGCAGTAACTCCTGATGAGGAGTATAACTGTTACATAGCACAAACATGTGCTGTGCTAACAGAAGTGACTGTGTAGTTAGACTCAGGACACTGCTGCCTCTGGTCTGCTGCTGTCTTGGCCTCCAGAGGGATTGCTGTAAGGTCTTACTTGCAAGTAGTCTTGTTCTGATTCAAGTCACAGATGTAGAAATCATGGGGTCCAAAGCCCCAGTCTCTCCTGGTGCCTTCTGGCCCTGATCCTGACTCCTTGCCCGAATGGGTCTATGTGTTCGTACCTGGCTGTTCGTGGCCTCTCCCAGGCTCCATTATGAATGTGGAACTTTTCCTTTTCCCAGAATTCAGCCAGTGCTGTTGTTGTTTCAGTAAACACTAATTACTGGCAATGCAGGTGGCCCAGTGTCTTAGTCTGTTTTGTGTGGCCACAACCGCAGACTGGGTGATTTATAAAGACAAGGAATTTACTTCTCAGGGTCTTGGGGGATGGGAAGTCCAGTACGAGGGGCTGGTGTCTGACCAGTGAAGGCCTTCTTTTTTTTTTTTTTTAGGTTTTTTGAGACAGGGTCTCGCTTTGTGGTTCAGGCTGGCCCTGAGCTCAGCCTCCAACTCACATCACAATCCTCCTGCCTCTGCCT
>PVIR01019090.1:0-32467 GCA_004026965.1 Petromus typicus | reverse complement strand
GAAACCACTGAGCTAACTCCCCAGCCCCTTTGGCCCATTCTTAAAGGGCACTTTCTCATCCATATTTTGAATCCTTCAGAGATCGGAGAGCTCCCACATATTACAGGAGCCAGTGGCAATCCTGGAGCCTCCCCCAGAACAAAATCCAGAGCACAATGACTAAACTCCCTGGTCCCTATGAAGGACATATCTTTCACGTGTGGCTGTATTAATTTACTTCTGCTTGTCACGTACAGATCATCAAAGGAAAAGGGAGAAAGTGTGTTCGGACAGCTTCTGCCACTGGCTTCTATGTAGTGTTCATCTTGAGGTACTGCCTGAGTAATCACCTTCTTTGGGTTGATCTGAAAGTAGCGTTAGCTAGTGTTGTTTCCGTGTGGCTTCTGGTATCAGGAGGGTCAGTGTGATAAGGATGATGGCAGTGTGTTCAGAGAGAGTTCCAGTCTCGTTAGAAGTTTTGGATCATAAAAATCAAATGACACCTCAGCTCCTTGGGCAGAATTTCCATTGGCACCGTCCCATCTCTGAGATCTCTTTCCATCATCTCTTTGGTCACAAGAGGCCCTGCACTGTAGTGTGGGCCAACTGCAACCCATTGTGCTCATAGGTACCTATCACTTAACAACAGAATATGTTTATGAGTCACTCAAACCTAAACTGGCCCCCCTGGATTGGCCATGTTGCTTTGCTGGTTAATTACATATCATTTAATTGCATAATTTAGCTATATATGCATAGTGACCTGAAGCCAAGTGCTTTCTTTATTGTACAATTACTCTGAATAAACTCACAGTGAAAATAGAATTTAAATACCTGGTGTAAAATGCCACTTTAAAAAGGTTGTTTTGGGCTTTTCACAATGCTTTGATGTGATTTTTAAAGGAGGCAAACTAAAAATACCATGGACTCCTACTTATACCCTAAAACCATTAAGTACCTCTGTATTTGCTCCTAGCTTCAGTTTATGTAACTGAAAAGTTTGATGCCCCCATAGTTAGGAATTCTGATGATCTTCTGCACACATGTAGTCATTTCAGTTCATTCCAGTGGTGGGTAGGGGAATGGGAAAAAATGAGAATCAAGTCACGTCATATCCTGTTACAAATTGTCAATGTTGAGTTTGATCACGATGTGCATATAAAATGTACCTATTTCATAATTTTAAAAAATTATTAATCTGAGCCAAATATGACATTAGAATCCCAGAATGCAAAGATGGGACAAAGCTGTCATGTGGAAGAGGAACACAAATGTCATAGGCACATGTGCACCGTGGGGTCCACCACGTAACCAGACATCACGAGGACACAACTGGCACCGAAGAGCTCTTAGCTCTACAGAGAGCTCTTGGAAAACTTCTCAAAGAAGGTGACACCAGGAACAAGTGTCCAAGGACCATCAAGAGTGCAGCAGGACTGAGATGAGGGTAATGGAAGAGGTAAAGTAGGTAGGGATGGCAGCACACATGAAGACAGGAGGCCCATCCTCTGCGGCATCCATGGGAACCACTGGGGTTGTAGTAAGGGAGAGTGAGAACGGGGAGGAAAGAGATGCGGCCATCAGATGCCACCCCTCTGGCCGTGAGGAGCCACTTGAGGAACTTGAGGCAGCCATGTGGTTTGATTATATTTGTAGTTGGGTGGCTTCACTTTGATTCAATCTGTTTCTCATCTGCTAATTTGTAATAAGTATCAGCCCCTTCTTTGGTTTTCTCGTAATTTCTACAGAGCTTGTCCTAAGCGAGCATTTTCTAGATCAGATAAACTGAGGAACTTCTGAATTTAAGAGCTACAGTCAGCAGATTATCTACTGGCTTGTTGGAGTAATATTTAGTTTGTGTCCCTCTTGCTGGCCATTTCTGCCTCTGGTATGCTGTTCACAAAACCAAAGCATCTTGTTTTTAGAAGGTGGTCTGTTTCCTTTCATTCAGCAGATTCACAATGACCTGTACCCTCTGCTAACACCCGTCTCGAAGGGCACTGGAACTACTGGAGGGAGAATTTATGTCATTAGCTTTACAAAAAGATTATTCTGACAGCAAAGAAAGCAGATCGAAGGAGCCGGGGATTTAGCTCAATGGTTCCGGTGCCCAGCTTGCAAGCACAGGTCCTCAATTTCATCCCTGGGAATCATATACCACAATGCCAGACGTGGTGACTCACATCTGTAATCCCAGCACTCGGGAGGCAGGGACAGGAGAATTGCTTTGAGCTCGAGGATCGTCTGTGCTACATAGTGAGTTTAGGGCCAGTCTGAACTACAGAGCGAGACCCTTTCTCAAAAAATAAATAAATAAATAAATAAATAAATAAATAAATAAAGCATATTAAGAAAGACAAGCTAGCAACAAAGAAACTGCCTGTGCTGCCCTCTGATCCTGGGGTTGGGCCAAGGGCTGTGCCCGAGTTAGCATCTTCAAAACAGAGAGACAAAGGTAGATCTGAAAAAGAAACAAGGATGTTACAGAGAATCCCAGCCAGAGGCTTGACTTTGTGGGTCCCAGCAGAGCAGATTTGGTCATTGGCCACTTCTGGAGTCTAATTAACAGTGAAAATGCTGGTGAAGCAAGAAGAGAATCCATTCTTAGTTTGGTTAAACCAGGGAGATCGTTAGCCTGCAAAACTGTCCTGATAGCAGCTTCAGGAATATGTAGAAGAAGAATAAAAGTGAGGAAGCCAGAGGTGAGCGTGTGAACAGCCAGTGCAGGTCTAGGATTCACTGGCACTGGGACCAGGGGGAGAGCCCAGAATTCCACTCGCAGAATGAGAAAAAGTCGAAAATCCACTTAGAGCAGGTTAGAGGGACCGGGTGGATCTTCAGATCTTTCAGTTTTAAAGGAATCTCTGTTTCAAGGAGGCAAACTTTCCACAGGTCGTTGATGCTGTGGGTGCAGAGATAAATGAAGGCAAGATCTAGAATGAAGAAAGTGGTCCCCGGTGCATGGGTGGTGGAGCCTGTCACTGGGCACCGCTGCTGAGCCACGGAGTTACCCTGTGTTGGCTTCAAGTGCCTTCTCCTTCAGTCATTTCAACGTTCTCTGTAAATCAAGTTTCCTTTAAGCCCTTGGTAGCCTTGCAAATTGTTGCCATCTCTTTTTTTCGCAGACGTTTTCCTTCAGATGCTTTAAAGAAGGCCACATAAATGATGATGCCCCTGTTTTATAGCTACAGAGCGGTCATGCACAGAAACACTGACATTAACGTGGTTGGATAGGATTGGGATCCGCCCTCCTCCTCCTCTACTTCTAGCCTACACGGTGTACTTTGAAGAGCCACTCTTAGATTGTGTGATCCTACCGAATCCAACAGGAATTCATGGTTTAGTTTTCAGAAGAGACATCGATGATAAGGATAGCTATAGATAGTTTTTCTCTGAAGTTGATCTCTTAAATTTGTTCACTGCTTCCTGTGGGTCTATTTTAAATAGCTAGCATTTATAGAAAGCTCGTTGTGTGCCTTATAATACTAATTCATTTAGTCAGTCCTACAAGGTGAATCTTAATATCACCCTCTTTTTGGATGAGGAAACTAAGGTACTGAATTGTTAAGAAACTGGTCCAGAATCAGCAGCTAGCAGACAGTTGAGCTAGAGTTCAAAGCCAGCCATCATGGCTTCAAGCGTCTCCCTGTGTCACTTTGCTAAGAGAGATTATACAGCTTTATTCCAAACTCAGGAGCTTAAGAGTAGACAAGTCTGGGACATAATCATGATTTTTCAGAACTTGCTCCAAAGCATTTGCTTGAGGGCTTTTTCAACTTCAACTTCAGAAAGAGATTTCCCAAGATGGCGACAGGCATAGACGCCATTGCGGTGCTCAGAGTGCCCCTGAATTGGTCAGGACTGTACCAGAGAAAGCTCTTTACCCAGAAACAACTGGGCACAGCTGAGCCCCACTGAGAAGCAGACAGAAAGCAAGAGGGACCTCAGAGGGGCTGTGTGGGCTCATCCTTGCACCAGAAGTGTTCATTTCAACTGTTTGAATAGTTTTATGCTAAATCTAAAGATTAATTTTGTAACAATCCAATCCAAAGAGGAGTACAGCTTGGCCCTTTTGAACCTAAAGAAATACTTTGGGGCCAGTTATACAATATGCCTTCATTAGGGTATGGTTTAATTTATTAAAGCCCCTGTTTTATGTCTGTATTACAATTTATAGCAAACCGTTTGTCCTAGGGGCTTCATGGTCTTAATCCAGTTCCTTTTCCCTGTGCAGTTTTGCAAATATTTCCCAAATATATGTACTTTCTTAAGCATCTAACCGTATCGTTTAGTTTTCATTTTGTCCAAATTCACATTTTTTAGCCAATTTTTTTCACCAATCCCTCTGCCCAGTAAATCATGTTTCCTGTCTGCTGTTCTTGCTCTTCTTAATGAGCAAACAGCCGGCGCTCTGTGTCACCTCTTAAACACCCCCCAGGAAGACTGATGGTAAGACATTGTTTTCCTTCATTTGTTGTCACCTCAGCCCATCTTCAAGCCAGTCACTTAGTTTTGTGAAGGAAATTGTGTGAGACGTTCCTCCGAGTGCTCTAATAAAATTCAAATATATCACATCTGCTCTACTCCCTTAAACTAGTAATCTTGTAATTCCATCAGAAAAGCAATCAAATTTGGTGCGCCTTTTTTTTTTCTTCATAAAGCTTAGCTTCTTATTACTTTAGGGTTTATTCCCTCTAGATGTTAACAGATTTTTATTGCACACAATATTGCAAACTTGCCAAATTAATTTCCACGGTCACTTTCCTTGTGTGACTGCAGAGGCCATCTCTCCTTGTGCCTAAATTGTGACACCTACACTGTCCTGTCTGCGTCATATGCTACCTGGAATCATTACGCATCAGGGACAGTATTCTGAGTGCCTCTCGGTGTCTGAAGCTGTCTTCTCACTTTGTCCCCGATCGGCCTGACTTCATCTTTACCTCCTTCATCGCCAGGCAGCCACTGCTCCGCCGGGCTCTGTGGTGTATAGTGACCTCCCCAAGCGCACATATAAGCCCTTAACATTAGCTCACCTGTATCGTGCATACACATGGTTTCATTCTTTTAGCTTGTTCTCCATTCTCTCATGTTTCTGTTTATTGGTGAGAAGTTATTTTTATATATTTTTTCAATGCACATGGAGCGGTCTTTGAATACTTGGTATCCATTTTATCATGAGGACATTGCTTCTTAGGTGGACACTCTAGGGCCTGAGTCATCACAGTTGCTTTGTGATTCCTTCCCTCACACGAGAACTTGTCTAGCCAAATCTGCACCAAAATACAGCCCTTCCTGATTGTAAAGGTATCTGCTTCTATTTTTTTGTTTTCTCATCCTTAGTTAATTTCTCCCCTGTTTTAAATAAAAACTCAGCAATAAGCACTTTCCACAGGTTTTACTGTCTTTTAGCTTCGTATTACTTAATAATTTCTTCCTCAGTGAATAAATATGACTATACTTAGAACAGCACTAGGGACTTAATTATTTAGAGGCTTGTTTCAGGAGAAGTGGAGATCTTTTTATTTCATTTATTCCTTTATTCACTCAACAAACATTTAATGAGTAGCTCCTCGATGTCAGGTCCTAGGCTATAAAGATGAGTCTCCCCTTTGAATGCAAATGCAAGATCATGAGGACATGGGCAGTGGAAACGAGTCCAAGTGTGGTGCATCTGAGGCAGAAGTGATTTGCGAGGGGTACTGCAGCTGCCACTCCAAGGAGATGAAGGCTGTGAAGAAGAAAAATCTAGCCCGGAGTCTGGAGGAGGTCGGGTCTGTTGGCAGTGTTGTCTGCTCTGAGACCTTTGTCCTCGGCTCGCAGCCCACCCTCTTCCAGCTGGGTCCTCACAAGGTCAGCCCGGCGTCTGCGATGAGTGTTCTGATCTCCTCTTATGGAACTAAGTCTTGTGTGTTGGACCAAGGCCCACGATCATGATCTCAGTGGAGCTCAATGACCTCTTTTAAGGCTCTTATTTCCAAATGTGGCCTCATGCAGAGCTGGGCTTCAACGTATACATTGGGGAGAGGGCTCATCTCCTATAATAGTTTGTGTTCTGTCTGAACTAATGGCATACCTGGACTATAATGTCACTGGATTTAACTAAAAGGACACACGGTTAAGCTTTTAGGTGCTCAGCACAGCTATTTCTGTGCTTTATACCTTTGTATTGCTTAGGAACATCCTAGATCTAGTTAGAATTGAAATATGGCAGAACTCATTAAATACAAACTTCATTCCTAAGACATATGATAATCTATGAACTTAGGGTGACTGCAACGAGAGCTACACTACATTCATTATCATTTGTAAAATTATTAGGCTTTAAATTATTTAAATTTCAGTAATTTGTCCCTACTAAGGAGATAAATCGATTTATCTTAATTTAGATGGAACATTGTACAGAATTTATATGCACACAGAGTGTCATTTGTTCTTTTAAAAAGTAGCTGCTTAAAATGTGCTTCTTGAGTATCCTTTATGGAAAAAACTTTACTTGTCAAATACGAGCATTTTAAATGTCTTCCATTCTCAGATACTTATAATTTTTCTGGTGTGGCTTTTGGCAGGTCAGACTGCAAAGCTTGTGTGATGATCACAAGATGTCAACTCTAATTTCCACTGGGCCACTCAAGTCTTTGAGATTTGTGCGGCGAGGTTGCCCATCCACTCCCAGCTGGCTCTTAATCTTCCTGAGTGTTTATTTCCTCTATTGGTTAAATGCAAAAGATTGTATCTGTCAGTTTTATTTCACATTTTATGCACATACATTTTTTTCTACTGTAGGAATTATGTTTTTTAATTAATATGTAACACAGTGGTTAGATTTTAAGTATCTGAATTATTTTTAAATAAATGCTCTCTGGTGGATGAGAAAAAATTATGGATAATATTTGTGTGGGCAGAAAGTAATAGTGTCTTGCCAAGATGGAACTGATTTATCTTTCTAAAAGGAATTTGAAATCCCTTTTACAAAAAGTAATGGAGACCATTAAAGTCATTCTTAAGGTAAAATGAAAAAAGGTAACTTTGAGGCAAATTTTAAAAAGGAAAAAGACCTAGACTCATTTCAAAGAAGTGGGAGGAAATTAGAGGGAAAAGGACAGCATGAAATAGGGACACCTTCCCTGCCCTTCCTCAAGTCTGAATAAGCAAAGAAATGACCCAGGCCACATGGATGATGTCTTCTCCTGAAAAATCACCCATGAGGGACCTTGTTAGCACCATACAAAAGCATTTTGCAGGCACCGTCAGACACTGGTAGAGCACTGAGTGAACACTAAAGTAAAATTCAGTGCAGGAATCTCCACCTCACTTGCAGTTACCTGGGGGAGATTGGTGGCTGGGCTGGCACAGCAGGGGTGCAGCCAGGGGGCCCATCCACTGCCATCTGCCCTCACATCTTCTCTTGAATTCAGTGACTTATTTTAACAGGAAAGAAAATAAGGAGGGAGCGTGAGAGGAAGGGAGGAAATGGGAATAAAGGACACATAGTCCCCTAAGCTCTTCTCTTCTGCTTGGTTTTTTGCCATCTGGCAGAACCTCTGGGGCCACCAACTCTGCCGATCAGCCGACCCTGCACCACTGGCTGGTGACTGAGGACAAACGCTGACAGACTCTTCCCCTGTTGCAAAAACACACAGCTCAGAGTTAACCTCGTCTGCTGACCTAAAACCACAGTCGCAGCAGGCGTTCATAGTCAGCCTGGCCCCTGCGCTGGGCCTCTGCTAAGTGCTCTGGGTCAGTTGAGTTACTGAATTTCCACTGACTCTTCCGATGACTTACATGTTCTGAATACATTACTGCCTTCCTGTTATAGAGACAGAAACCAAAAAACAAAATCCCTTAAATCCCTGGTGACTGAGCCCCTCCTTCCTAGCTACTCTGCCCAAAGTGAGAAGTGCACACACGCATGTGCCCTGGACAGGGTGACCCTCTGGCTTCCAGGTGCTAGCTCTGCCCTGGGACCTCTGCAGGTGGCCCTGGGTGCCTGGTAGACGGCCTCTGTGCTCAGCCACTTGTGTCCACATCTTTCTCCACCACTCATCTCTGTGCCTAGAACTTTGGTGCTTTTCTCCTATGCAACAGGCAGAGAACATAAAAGAACTATGTGAGAGATCATGTGAGAAGGGTCAGCAGCCCGGAGTGAAGAAACACAACAACAGAGGGAGGGCAGGTCAGCGCTCTGCCCCACCCCACGGTTTGGTAGCCGAGGTCTTTCCCATCCCCCACCTTAGCGGGCAGGAGATCTGGTCCGCAAGTAGCGACGTCCTAAGAAGGCAACACCCCTCCCCGCCCCACTCCCTCCCGTGTTGAAGGCACATCCTGCAGGCCCAGGTCTCGGGCCAACCTTGTGAGCCAGGCTGCTCACTTCGCAGATCACCTGTTGGTGATTTCAGCTCTACCCACATTCCTCTGTTCCTCTCCCAGGATGAGCAGCTTTTTCTGGGCAGTTCGTTGCCCTTGTATTTGCTATTGTTTAAAGGGGACATTTAGTCATGTCATCAGTATTGAGGGTAAGCGAAGAAGCCCCTAGTCTACTCCGCTAGGGACGGACGCCGAAGATTCCATGCTTCTGCGCTTTGAGCTGGGCAGGTTTTTGTTTTGAGGCTTCTTTTCTAACGTGTGCATCCTGCAAAAGATTTTTAAACTATGTCTCTGCAATGTGCACCATTCGTAGATTCTTCCACCTCCAGACAGCTGGATTCCTCGCCTGTAACATGAGGCGAGCCGCTCTTGGGACGTTCCCAGCAGCCCACACCTAACACCAGTGTTCCCGTTCCGCGCGGCCCACACTTGGCGTCTCGCCCGCAGCCTCCCCGCCCCGGGCCGGGTGTGCTCTGCGGTCGATTGCAGGGCTGGGGATCCGAGCTGAGTTCTTCCCCCTCTCTCTCCATGCTGAGTCCTTGAGCTGCTGGAACGTGTTTAGTAATCAATCAAGGCACAGTGCATTTTAAGCAAGGGTTTGATCCGAGGCAGAAGGAGAGGACTGTAGGCTGGAGGTGTTTGGGGAGCTGCTCTGCCAGGGCGCTAATGAATTAAGTACCTCAGTGAAATGCAGAGGCAGCTTCCAACCTGGGGGTCACAGAAATGTTTCACCTCCCACACATGGCCACAGGGTTAAGAAGTAATATCCAGGAGGAAAAATGATTTATATTCTAAGTGGCATGATTTTCGTTACGAAGTGTATGAAAGCAGTGAAGATGACAGCCGCCTTTCTCCTGCAGTTATCTGCTGATTGCATTGGGTCACATTTCATTCGGGCTCCGCTCCCTCCTGTCTGTGTGATGTTACCGTTGTATTTTTATGCCATTTTAGATTTTCTTTTGTTGTCATGTGTAGGAAACGGATTACACTCTTCTTGTCTCTGAAGCCGAGGAGATGGCTTTGTTTGAAGGATAGTCTCATAGAGTGTGGGCCAGAAGGACAAAGAGATCGCATCTTTCAGTAGTCTCCCGTGGGATGAGGTGCACTGGATGGCTTTAAAGAGGGATTAGCCTAATCCAGTGGATCCATTAACTCACGTGACTAGCCACATGACCAGCAGCGCAGGGCGTCCCTCAGTTGTCTCATGGCCGCTTCCTAGGCACAGACCCGGCTTGTCTAGGTAGCTGTTCGGAGAAGGTCACGTGCAGCTTCTACATGTATATCTCACTACCTCCGTCACCTCTGATGTCCACAGCGTTCCACCTGGGGATTGGTGTGTGTATATTTACTTTCATTCAACCAGTATTTTGTAGCAAGTGAGATCCTGGGTGCTGGGAAATTTTTTAAAAGCCTGGTCTCCACCCTTGCATGGAACCTAGCAGGGGTGCTAAAGAGTCTGTGAGGGCACCGTGTGACCAGGCAGCTCTGGTAGAAGTTGGGCATGGCCTCTGGAGGGAGGTAAACCAGAGCCAGGAGGCCCAGAGGAGCTCTCTGCACAGGGAAGGGAGGTGTGAGGGAGCTGGCCCAGCCTTCCTAGGAGTGGCAGGGTGCAGTGAGTGACGGAGAGATGGAGATGTTTCACAAGGAGGACGCAGCACCGACAAAGGTGCGAGGCAAGAGAAAACTCCATGTGTTCAGACTTGAGCAGGGCTGCGGCCATGTTCCAAGGAGGGGAGACAGCACCGGGCGGTGGGCGGCTGGGCGGTGGGCGGCCGGTCGGTGGGCGGCCAGCGGGAGAGCATGATGGTGCCTAGGGCCCACAGCCCCACACAGCGGGCAGACAGCAGGAAGAATCCTGCCGTGTGTGCCTATGTTTCTGAAAGTTCATTCTGAAGATAGGAAATGGCTGGAGGAAGAGCAAGGCAGGTCTAAGAAAACACTCGGAAAATGGCCCCTGGTGCCGTAATAAGAAGGCTGAGTGGACCAGAGCCCGGACTGAGTTGCAGTGTGAGGTGGACAGACTGGGAGACAGAAGTGCCATAACTGAGAAGTGACTGAGCTCAAACCACGCTGGCCTGTGCTATCCCCAGCACCCCCTCTAGGGCCTACCATGGTCTGAGAGTTTGTGCAACACTCCACTTGCATGTGCTGAAGTCCTAACTCTCAAATCCCGAAGTGATGGGGTCAGGAGACGGAACTCTCAGAAGTGACTGGTGCTCTGGAACAATGACACACAACCCAGCGACCCGTGGCCCTTCTGCCACGTGAGGTGCGGGAAGAAGCCAGCCGTGAAGAAGCAGGCCCTCGGCAGACACAGGTCTGCAAGCACCTGTTCTTGGACTGTTTGTTGTCTGAACGTCACCCAGTCTCAGTATTCTGTGACAGCAGCCCAGGGACCGGAGAGGACTTTCACACTCACCGTTACTTTGGCCTGGAGCGATGGCCCACGGTTCTGTGTGGCCTCTCCCTCACACCAGGTCCTTCCTCTAGTACCATTTTCACTCCAGCATCTGCCTCCACTGCCCTATTTCGGACCACATCCCCTCCCCACCCACCTAAGTTCCTGTCACCCTGTCAGTGTTCGACTTTGCACGATTGCATGCGTTCACCTATTAATATACTCTTAAGCTTGATTATTTTTATGTTCATGATCTTTCTTCTGGGAGATATGCTCTGTGAGGGTGAGGGCAGGTATATTTTTGTCCTGAAGGACCTTGGGAAGGTATCTGGAGTGTCTGAAGGCCAAGCTAATGTTAGTCACCATGAATATATGGCAGAAAGCAACATTGTCAAGGAAGAATGAGGCAGAGGACTTGCAAGGTGAGCAGACAAGGAAAGTAGTGTACTGAGGCACGAGGGGCTTTCTGTGGTTTATGTTGATGCTGGACATGGAAGGAAGAGGAATGGTGAATGGGATAATAGCAGGGAAGCAACAGAGAAGCCTAGGAGAGGGAGGTCTGGATGCAGTCAGACGGGGTGCTGACGATCCGGGTGAGCACTGCAGAGTTGCAGGAAGCAGCCAGTCACTATTTAGTCATCAGACATAGTTTCACTGGCCACTGTGTTAGTCAGGGTTCTCCAAAGAAATAGCACCAGTTGGTTGTGCGTATATATACAAAGAGCTCTATTTAAGAAATCGGCCTAGGTAGTTAGGAAGGCTGGCAGGTTCAAACTCTGCAGTTCAACCCTAAGGGCTGTCTGCTGGCAGAATTCTGTGTACGAGAGCAAGATCAGAACTTTGAGCCAGTCTGGCCTGCACTGACTGGATGAGGCCCATTACTCAGAATACTCCGATTTAAATGTTCGGTCTCATCCGAAACTCTCTCTCAGAAACATCCCTAATAACGTGTGGCCAAGTACCTGGATAGCACAGCCCAGCTAGACTGACATGTAAAATTGACTATCACAGATACCTACAGAGGGTCGTGTCCATGTAGGGGAATGGCAAGCACAAGACAATTCCGTCTTCTGAAGAGTGTAGAGTAGGGTGCACACATGGACCCAAAAAATGTTGAAGGAAATAACACAGACGGCATGATGATCAGCGTGCTCTTTAACCGCATCCATAAATGCAGTCTCTTTCTAAGGTGTAGGATAAGTCCACTGTCATGTATCCATGCGTGAGTCATACAGAATATCACCAAAATGTTAGGTGCTGTTGTTTTGTTCACATTGCAGTTACCACTCTATCAGGATGGCCATAGGAAAGTAACTCACTAATTCTGGGGGTGATTTCGCTACCCTCCAGTTTTCCATTATATTTTTAGCATTTTATTTTTCAGTAGTTAAATATATTTTTTTCTTCTTTTCCAGTGATCTATACTAAAATGATAAAAGAATGTAATTTACTTAGTATCTTACAAGAAGCCCAAAATGAAGAGCAGCAATTTTTTTTTCTGTGTATGAGAACATGCTTGTCCCCGCAGCACTGAACCCATTCAACCAACACGCTCAGTGCCTCCTTTAGAAAAAGGAGATTAGCACATAATTTTCAGGCACCTCATAAGGAAATGAAGAGTTTGTTACCATTAGCAGACTAATCGGGGTCTCCGCCTAACCAGGCGTGAGCACAGAAGCCGCCTGTGGGTCACACGTGGGCCGTGGGTCTCGCAGCTGACAGGGAACATCAGGACAGATTTGCACAGCTGCTGACCCCTGCTGGCTGCCTGTGGAGAGCCTGTTGGCAGCAGAGGTCACTGGAGGGAGGTCCAACAGTGCTGCAGAAAAACCCCCGCTGCGTTGTTCTTCTCAGGTGAGAGAGGCCAGAACTTACTCATTTTAAGTCATTATGGTCAATAAATATTTGTAATTGGAAGGGAGGGTGAGCATGAAAACTGTGTTGTGTAAGGCAAGGCTGGGATCGCAGATATTGCTGGAAGTAGTTGAAGAAATATGTCCTTCTGAAGAGAGGAATCCCAGTTCCGGTGAAGTCCAGGATGAAGAGTGGGGGTGAACTCGCTCGGCAGGAATGGCCCGCAGATGGTCCCCAGTGTAGACGTGTTGGTCGTCATGCAGAATGACCTGCCTGCTGGTTTTCAGGCAGGGAACACCTTGGGCCATCAAGTGCAGCTGTCTGTAGCACAGATTTATTACTGTATATTGGAAAAATATTTTAGAAACTTACACCTCTAGAAATGCTCATTTTATAGAGTACAGTTTAGAATTCTATGTGTATAATCTATAAAGTGAAGTTGTCCTGAAGAGCTTTGGGAGGGAGGACACAGGGAGGCCGGGCAGTGTTGGCTCATGCATGACAGTGAGAGCCTATGGGGGTGCTTGAATTATTTATTTTTTTCCTCAGGGAACAAATTTTTGGAATGCCAGGCTGGCTTATATTAATAGTCCCCCAGTATCTAAAACTTAGTCTTTTTGGCTAAGTAACATTATTTTGATCAAAGGATTTTGTGTAGAAAGGTCTAGTCCAATTTAATGATGAAATTTCATAGTCTCGCTGTGTGTAAAGCTGTCTGCGCTACTCATATAAATAGCAATTACATAAAGCTATTTTTCAGTTTTTTTCTAATAGTAGTTGTCAATTGTACTGTGTACCTACTATGCATCAGGGACTGAGTACTTCACACAAACCAGGTCTTTTAATTCCCAGTTAAACATCCCTTTGAGAGAAGACTTACTATTCCCATGTTACCAACTAGAACAGTGAAACGCAGAGAAGTTCAATCATCTCTGTCACTGTACACTACTAGGAAAGGGTAGGCTGAGTTCTTAGCCCAGGTCAACTGACCTCAGGGCCTGTACTCTTACATGATGTCAAGGGTAAGTTATAAATTTTACATTAAGTAAAGGAAACTTTAATGTCAGCATAGCCAGGCCAAAATCTTATTACACTGCAAGATGGCTAAAACAATTTAGGGACAAAGAGCACTGACCTACCTCTTTCCTTTCAGAATTGATATCGCAAATCTACTCTCAGAAAACGTTACTGGATGTGAAAAAGAAATAAAATGGGATTGGAAATATTAATAGCATTTAAAACATGTGGAAACAGGAAGGTCAAGATGTTTTTTCAAAAAAATCATCAGTCTTAAGAGGAAGCAAACCCCAAAAGGAAGGTCTGGGCTACTTATAATTCATTTCGAAGTATGATTCTCAAAACCTATGATTTACAGTAGAAAAAAATAGCCAAGCAGAACACAGAAGTCCCAGGATTTAGGCCTGACTTTCCTATTAACTCCGGGTGACCTTGACCACATCATTCTGAGTCAGTTTCCAAAAACTGAAAACCTCTTTCTTCGCTAGATGAAGTGATTACTAAATCACCAGAGTTTTTGCCAACTCTAATGTTTTGTGAATATCTTTAGTGTAGAACTTTTACATGCTATCCGAGATTCAGAACTAATTAAGCTCTTTTCTGAGATGATTATTGTGAGCCTTCTTTTTTCTCCCTTGATGAGGCAAACAGCTGGGTAAACATCATTTATCTTCAAACCTTGTTAATTGATCACATTAACTCCACCACCAGAGTCCATCTTTGGTCATTTGCTGAGGTTGCTAAAGTCTGTTTCTCTCCGAGAAGACACAAGTCACATCTCACAAATGTGCCACGGAGCCAGATGGAACCATTAGAACAACTAGGATCATCTAACAAACACACACCAAATTGATAGGAGAAGCACTAAATCAAGACTTGGAACCTGACCCATCTGTATGAACAGCAGAAAGTTGCAAAGGGGTGAAGAAATTTCGGAGAAAGTGTTAACTTTACCTAAAGACATGATAGTATGAAAATACAGGGTCCTTCTACCTATCTGCCTCTGCAAAGGGGGGACAATCAGAAATAAGTGAGCTTTCAAATGAATCTTTCCGATTGCCACAGTTGGTCAATAACCTTCTATAACTGATTTAAAACCACAGACTTATGTCCGTGAAGGGGCCTGTGTAAGGGCCTTCGGAGAAAAGCCCCTGCGAGGAGCTCTGTCATAGTGTCATTGGTCTTGCACCTCTCCTCCAGGTTGTGGTGAGTCGACAACATCCCACTCTTTCCTCTTTTCTTAATTCTGTGCATATTTTAAGTGAGGACTGTAATGTGCTTCTCTATTAAGGTTTAATTAAGGTATTAGAATTCATTCAGTAAACACAAGGCATGCTTGAATTTCTAAAGATCAGAGATAGGCAGGCAACAAAGGGTCAAACTTCCTGAAGCAAAAATACAGCCTCTTTGCTTCGAATTCAGAGGCCCTGACTTTCTTCCACTTGGCCTTTTTGTGAAGAGCTGACACAGGGCAGCTGGAGCGTGCGATGAGAAATTCACGGTGCCTTTCCAATTCCTTTGTTGGTAGAAAATATTCCAGTGTCTGTGTTCGGCGCGCCAGGGTGAAAATGATACGTATTAGGATACTGAGGACTGTGAAAATGCAGAGGTTTGTAAATCTTAAGATTGCAGAATTACATACATACATTAACAGAACAGCTTTTAAAAATCATCTTAAGGTTCAGAGAAAACGTGAATAGCCGGTGTGAGACATATGGTAAGAGCTGTTCATTCCATTTGCATTTGTTTCTGGGTGCTGCACTTATTGCAGCTTATAAAATCAATTCGGCTTGACTTCTGTCTCTCTGTGCAATAAAGTATTTTCTGTGTAATAAAGAAAATATGAGCCCAAGATACGGGTGTAAAAATGTTATTTGTAGAGATCAAAACAACAGTCTGTTGACCCAAATGTGAGCAAACCTAAAAAGCCTCCCCTTCCTCCAAGATGCCAAAAATTTAAGGAGCTTTTTCTGTTTTGCTTATAGTGGAATTAGGAAAATAATATGCAAATGTTCATTGTTTACAAGACCACGCCCACCCGTACTTTCACATCTCTTGAGCTGTATCGATTTAGGTGTATTATACATTATCAGTTTAAATCTGGTCAACTAAAATACATGGCATAAGGGATAATGTATTTTCTCCAAGGCTATCATTAGAAACATTGGATCAACATCAAATTATACTATTCTGATGAAAATTCTTAATCTAATGAGTCCTTTCCGTTCGTTGTTATTCATAGCCTTACCTCTCCTTCACTATTAATCACAGTGATGTATTCAGTCACTAAACTGTTCATAATGGTTTATTTGTAGCTCTTAGGTTTCTTTAATCTCCCCGTGGTGAATTACAGTAGAATTCAACTCCTTTGTTGGCATTATTAAATGGTTGATTAATGCTGAGGCTTACACTTGTTAGTCTTTTCTTACTTTTACAAGTGATTGAAAAATCAAGATCTGTTGCTCTTGCCAAAAAACAGTGAGAATTTTCAAAATATTTCTCTTTGAAGACTTGGGCTCTGATACTACCACATATGTGACTGTTCTGGTAAAATCACTTGTGATAGCTCGAGCTCCCGTTACTGCCTGTTCTCAGCTGTAGGTCCAGAAGCCCTGGTGTTAGACCCAACCCCACCTCTAGAATCCAGCCCTTGTCATATTCAAGAACGAGATTAATCCATAAGAACGAGATGTCTTCTGGAGACTATAACACAACAAACGAGACACGGAATTCTTCCGCAGAGAAAAACCCATGGAAAAAAATATTTACTTACTTGCCAAGATTCCAGAAAGAGATGGGAACCCTAGGAGAAGCCACAAGTAAAATGTGCTCCTCTGTCCTCTCACAGAAAGCAGATGGCTCACAAGACTTGTATCTCCAGGGAAATTTGGAAAGCAGGTAGGTCTGTGTTTACCTCGATCTTCCAAAGAGCCTCAGCCACACAATGCAGTTTGCAGCCATGCAAGAAAAATCCCCCATGGCTCCCTCACGTCCATAGAGTGAGATCCTTAAGTAAAGTGTTAAGACAAGGTCCAGTACCATCCTGTTCGTCCATGTTTGCCTCTCAGAGTTTTACTGAAAGAACCCTGTCTCCATTCAGCTGACCAAATCTTCCTCTGAACAATTGTGCGCACCCCAGCCTCTCTGGTCTGCTCTGAACCAGGCTTTTTGTTTGTCGAGAGCTCACTTTTTCAGGGCTAGACTTCCATGCTGCCTTCTCAGGGAAGTCATCCCCTGTTCTATGGGAACAGCAGAGAGCAACTGGTCCCTGCGCCAACCTGTGGAGCCTCCGGATGGAAGTGACACACAAGGCGGAGAAGGCACGGAGTTAGTCAACCTGCTGCACCAAACATCATCAGGAACTTGAAGAGAACTAAAAATACAACTATTGTTAAATGGGCCAGCTATGAAGTTCAGTACCCCCGGGAAGGAAACCCATACAAAGATCAGGATGTGCCCTAAGTGTACATGCTAAGTGCAGCCATAAGCTTCTTCCTTCAGTGGTTCATACACATACTTTCTGAAGATAACTATTTTATGACCAATCTTCTTGGTGTTGAAAACAGGCCATGTCCTTCAACTAACTTCAAATGTCTTACAGTTGGAAGCTGTGCCTTCATTTCTGCACTCTGGACTCCTAAATCCAGCCAGCTTCATTCAGGCATTCACTTACTGTGCCAGCACCTCTGCCTCCCCGCCCCGCACGTTTGCGCGTGAAGCTGACCAGGCGCGTGCCTCAGGGGCTGCTGTCTCTTCCACTCCACACGCACGGGCCCAGAACGGTCACTTCTCCTTCTCTCCAGCACGCGTCACCCTAAGTCCCGGTCCGTTCCCACCCTCACTCCCTGGGCTCCCCAGTCTCCTTCATCTTTGTATTCAAGGCCTCTTGCAGTGTAACACCAGCTCCTGGTTGCTGAGTTACCATGCACAGCAACTTCTGAATACCTGAGACTTTCAGACGTGGCTCACAGGATCCCCTCTGGCCTGTGATGCCGTTACATCCCCTCTCCCTGTGAACAGCCTTTACCTACTTCCACCCCTAGCTCAACATATTTTCATTGCCTTGAAAACTGCTTTGTCCTCTTAAAATACTGCCTTTTATATAGGCTTAATCACAGCTTGGCAAGTTAGTGCCCACGGATACAAACCCTCCTCAGTAGACTGAGAACTTACCTTGTGCAGGGAATACGTCTTAAGAATCGTTGGATCTACCTTGTGTAGCTGTCACATCTGGTTGGCACTTGAACAAATGTCTGCGTCATAATTCTGTTATTTTTTCCTCTCGCCAGGCAGCGCTTAATAAAAGCAAACAGTTGTGTCACACCATGTCGTGTCTGGTGGTGAATACAGACTTCTTTTGATGATATGCCTTCATGTAGATTCTTCTAAAAATAGAAGAAAATGTGCTTTTAAAACCTGTCTTAACTTTTCCTTGTTTGTCTCTAGCTGGTAGGATCGTCTGTCCTCCGAGGCTCACAGAGGTTACTTAGGAGCTGACTGTCACTCCCCGCCTTGTGGCTGCGCCTTACACCACCCTGTCCAGCTCTAGAAGGAAGAAACCATTCTTCTGACACTCATGCTAAATTATAAGACAGAAGGAAAGGGGAGCATTCATGAAGGCCACAGCGCACACATACACACACATCCATGCACATGCATACTAACATGCATGCAAGCACATACACATGTAAAATCATCTCATTCTGTTAACATCAATTTGTGTGCATGTGTCTTGGCTCATGTCCTGTTACTATAACAAAATACTTCAGGTCAGTAATTTCTAAAGAATAGAGATTTATCTGGCACAGCACTGGAGAGGGGAAGTCTAAGAGCACAGCCCTAACATCTGTTGACGGCTCTCTCCCTGCGTCTGAACATGTCAGACAGCACAGGCTTGCCAGAGAGCTCACTTTCATAACACCTCATCGATCCATTCATGACAACAGAGCCGTTCTGATGCAGTCACCTCTCAAGGATCCAACCTCCAAATATCAGTCACACGGATTTGGGGCTTGTTTCCTACATGGAATTGGAAAGGGCACATGACAACATTTAATCAACATATTAAATGCTTGCAGTAAGTGGAGGGAGGTAGCATTAATATTATGTCCATTTCACAGGTGAAGAAACTGAAGCTGAAAAAAGTTCATTTCTTCCCTAAGCGTAAGTTTGAACTTGCATCAAAGCCAGTGCACTTTCTGTTATTCACTCTGCTTCAGAAATGGAGAGAACTGACGAGGATTAGCACTCACATGGCTTACAGGTCTAACCTGCAGTAGCTTACTCAGAACTACATTGTGTATAAACTACAAATTATAAAACTCAAATACGTTCGTAACCAGATAGGTGCACCTCTCAGAAGACCATTGGTCACTAAGGAATTATTTAATTGGTATTTGCAACCTTCCATTTGATACAGATCATGATTCCTATCATGATTCCTAGAAGAAAATCACAGACCAGAGAGGAGCAGACAGTTCTGGAAAGTCAGAATGGTATCGTCCCAGAGCGTAAGCGTCTTGTGAACTCTAACGCCTAAATTTGACTAACCGTGCTTTGTGAGAAAGACAGCGCATCAGCTGGTTTGTCTTGTGGGAGCGTAGTTGACATGCTCCATAATTACGGATTCCAAACAATTGATTAAATTGGAAGGAACACCAAGAGGCAGCTAGCTGTGGGAAGGGGATGGGAAAGACGGTGAAAGCATTTTGTATTTCACAACTATCTGATGACCTTGTTTTACACAAGAACCACTGGCTATGATCCAGTTTTGAATTTTGCATCCCCATTTCTCCAATTTCTCACCCTGGTTATGTATTTTTACAAATCATCCCATGTTTTAAGCCAGTGTATCCCCCAAATTGTATACATGTGGAATTATGGGAAAAATCATTTGTTTTAGTCTGCATATATTTTCATATATTTTCCCTAGTCACTGGTTACCTGCTGAATATACTTTGAGTACTCTAGATAGTTGTGGTGAAGAACCAGAAATGATCATTTTCAACATCAGAAGATGAGACAGGTTCCAGAATATGCTTCTGTTTTCAAAATTTGATGAATAAGCACATTATGCAGCAATAAATGACGTGTGGGCATATTTAAAGCACCGAAGGCCTTCAGGATGGACAGATCAGCAAAACAGCATCAAAAGAGCAGGTTTAGCTGCTATAAATATGGCTACTGCAAATTTCAAACCTCAACAATGATAGGCAGGATGTTGAACTCAAATACCTTCTTCAGAATTGTCAAGGAAGATACTGTTGGATAAGAATTTTGCAAGGAGGCTTATGATGTGATAGTTTCTAAAGAGACCCCCCCAAAAAAACCACCCTGTTTGTTTGTATTAACATTGTCTAAGGAGAAATCGATAAAAATTTGGATGGCCGTCATTTTGGTTGACATTGAGGAAATAAAAACCACCCTTCCCCCAATTCTGTTTCCAAATGGAAAGTCTATCCTCTCTCTTGGAAGCCACTATCTTGGCACTGCTGCCCTGCTGCTGTCGGAGTGCATAAGAAGTGACATTGCAAAAAGCAATTCAAAATCTAAACAGTTAAATCCTCCAGGCTTTGGCTCCATGGTTTAAAAAAAAAGTTCTGTTTTAAAAAATCTAACAGATTCAGTCGCTTCCTTACATAACCTCCCTGAACCTGTTTCCTCATTGGTAAAATGGGAGATGATATTACTTTCTATCCAGGTTGGAAAGATGTAGTGTGTTAAATTATGCATAAAGCCTGTCCCATATACTAGTCCTAACTGACTTTTCAACCACATTACTACTTATCATCTACTCATTTTAGGTCTCAATAATTTATTTTGACTGATGGAACCAGAGGGAACAAATGCAGCTCCAGAACCTCCCCTGCCCTCAGATATGGAAATTGTTTCATACAGTACCACTTCCTGGAGTAGTTTCTATTCCCACCCCTGGAACATTCTCGGTTCCCCTAGCAGTTCCACCACCCACTGAATGGTTCAAACACTTTCCTGGTCTACTTCGAGCAACTGTGAATCCTTCTGTCTGCACAATTATTTTTATGTACCATGCATATTTAATTAGGAGAACAAGGAGCCTACTCCAAGATTGAGGAATAGTGATGCTTGCGTTCTCCTTTGGCCATGTGTGGGCCAGTTGGCTCAATGGATGGTATGTCTTGCTGATGCGACCAAAGAGAAGGCCTCAGTCCACATATGAGCTGATCTACTACTCCTTTCCTGACAACCAAGCTGTGAATCAAGATCACCACATGATTACTGGCCCTTCTCCTTCCTCGTCACTTGCCACATCTCTCAGATGCTTTGGCACCATTCATTCATTCATAAATGCTACACAAGGTCTTCAATGCCTGCTGTGTGCTGGGCCCATGCAGGTCCTGCACCGTATCAAATAGACATGCTTCTTTCAGTCTACCTTGAGAGGGAGGCACAGATACGCAAATAAGCAAATGTGTGGTTATAAATTCTGAAAAGACTCATTTTTTTTTTTCTAAAAAAGGAGAGAGGGCAGGAATTTAGTTCAGTGATGCCACTGCCTGCCTTGCAAGCACAAGGTTGCAAGTTCAATCCCCAATCCTGGAAAAAATTCAAAATTTTAAATAATGAGACTGACTTTAAGAGTGCATGGTCACAAAAAAACCTCTCCAAGGGGACAGTATCGAAGCTGAGGCCAGAGTGGAGAAAGGGCCCATTTGAAAATGAAGGATGAGATTGCAAACAACATCCAGGGAGCCTTCCCTGCTCGTCACCATGACGGCCACAAGAGCAAGGCAGCAACCACTGCTCCACATGTCCCCAGGTGGAGACGCGTCACCACCCCACCACGTGGTGTTCAGAGGTTTGCCCTGCTGAAGAGACAGCATCTCCCATTCTTTCTTCCCATGCAGCAGGCTCTCCTCCTGGTCTCAGGTGGAATTCTGCAGACCCAAAATAAGAGTACAGCATCATCTTAGAAAAAGGAATAAAGGCAGTAACATTGGCTACTCTGTAAGACTGGAATAAAGAAATTGTTCTTGAGATGCAACTCCAGTCCAGGTTTTTGGGTATTAGGAAGGTTGGCCCATAAGACCAAAAGGGACCCAACAGCCTCTTTGATGTGTGGCTGGAAAGATACCCTGCCATGGTGTCCGGTTCTGTCATCATGTGCACTTTTCTGGAAGTATTTAATCAGTATCTGAGCATATTTCTTCCTTGTTTTTTATATCACTTTTATAGAATGCTTTATCTTTTTCAAAAGATTTTCACCTTTTTTTTTTTGGTTACTCATAATAACTCTGTCAACTAGGAAGATGGGTTTGGAGTATTAATTTTGCAAAAAGTTAACTGAAATTGTGCTTTGCTGTCTTTACAAAGAACTCTACCCACCCCCAAGCTTTTTGAATATGGAATATGCCATATTCCAAATGTTCATTTTGATGGGGGAGGCAATATGATGGAATTTTTAAAAGCACAGGTTTTGTGACAGAAAGGGATGTGGGTTTGTGCATGTGCTTGCTTCTGAGGTGTTGGGAATTGAACCCAGGCTTCATGCATGCTGGGCAAGCACTCTCCACTGAGGTACACCGCTAGCCCAAGGTATGTGTCTCTAACCTGCACTTTGCCACCTAGTTAGTATGGTATCTGAAGGGTTCATTTCCCTCCCTGTAAATAGGGATAACAATACTAAACTCACAGACTACACCAGGAATTAGCTGAGTTGTCAGGGAGAGCACCAAGCCTGCACCTGGAGCAAAGTAGGTCCAGCCCTGCATGAAGCTCTCTGTCTTCCTTCGCAACTTTGTCAACACGCTGGAGAATCCGAACCCAGCAGATGTGCAAAGAACACTACTCTGAGAGCCTTTCTTCCCAGCCAAACCTGTTCTTCCTTCTTTCTCCTGACTGCAGTATTACCATCCTCCCAAACCCAGTTTTTCAGCGTCACCCTTAAAGAGAACAGCTCCTCCTTTACCTCCTATACCCAGTACCCACCCACCCTGCTCTTTCTGCTGCTTAGATAATTCTCAGATCCACTTCCTCCTCCCACTGCCATTCATTTATTCATTCAACTACTGCTTACTGAGCACTTACTACATGAAGCCACTATGCTGGCACTGAGAACAAAGAGAAAGCAGGACCAGCCCTTGACCTTCATTCTGTCACTAGAATTGTTCCGTTTCCTGGGGCATTATCTCCTTGCTCTGATCCACTCCCAACATCGTTGTCAGAATGAGTGTTGTAAACCAGCTCTGCTGTCATCCTTTCACGGTGGTTTTCCGCAAACTGCAACGTGACAAACATTAGTGGTGTTTTCTGAGCAGACTGGATGTGCCAGGCGGCGCTGCAAGCGCTCTACAGTCTTGTCTGATTAAACTGAAGACCAGATTCCTTTCAGAGCCCTAAACAGTCTGGCTGTGACTCACCTTCATGGCCTCCTGTCCTGCGACTCACCCACAGTTCCCCTTTGCCCAAATCTATTGGGAAATAAATAAGTTTTGCAGAGAAATGACAAACACATCATATTTTCATGTTCTTGCACACTTCCGGTCTTTACATACAATCTCTCCTCTGCCTAGTAGGGTTTCTTCTCTTAGCTCTCCACTTGGAAACCTACATATCCCCGAATCCTTCCCATGTCTCATGGGGCTATCGGCACCTCCTCTTACGTGCTCTCACACCATCTTGAACCTACTCCCTTTAAGCACCTGTCAATATCTCCTCTATGGACCAATAAATCTCTAAGGCAAAATTACATCTTATTCATTTCTGTACTCCCCCAAGCAATTGCTAATACAGTCAGCCCTTCTGGTGCATTTGTTGAGTGCCTGAATGGATTGATGGATGATGGATGGATGGATAGGTGGGTGGGTAGATGGATGGATAGATAGATGGGTGGGTAGATGGATGACGGATGGATGGATGGATGGATGGATAGATAATACCACACACTACACTGAGCCCCACCAAGGCATGTCTCAGAACATCTGCTAGTAGAGATTTAGAAATGTAGGACAGTAACAGTTTTGTCAAGGTCACAGTGAACAACTTTTATGCAATGTGCTGTGGGTCTTGAATGAGTGCTCTTCGTTTAGAGTTTTGCTGTCTTGGGTGACAAAGGCAGTAGAGCTCTGTTCCTCACGAGTTTAGGCCTTGCTGACATGGGAGCTGTGAAGATGAGAGTATGGGGAGCTGGGGAGAGAGCGAGCACAGAACACTTTTTTCTCTTTAAATATTGTTGCTCTGGTCCCCACTGTGTATCTATAGTGTGTGAAAAATAACTTAAAGCTTCCAAAGGAAGCCTTTGCCTAAACTTTATTTTTATCATCTTTTATTAGTATATATTTGTGATACATACTAAATATATTCATCATGGAGAACTGGTACATATACATATCTCATCTTGATCCAGTTCCCCACACCTAAATTTTAATTCAGGACCAAACTAAATACCTGGAAAAGTAGTATGTGCTAAAGACCAGACATAGAATTCTGATATTTGAAATCCAAATTGTCTAAAAATCCAAAGGCCTGCAGGCATGAGGAATATGATAACAGATCAAGAAATATGGCAAGAAATCCTTCCATTCCTGAAGAAATTCAATGAAGGCATAATTTTCCCCCTTTGTTTAATGACAATAGGGTTCTACATATTAGATACGTCATGGGGTTGTCCGTCTGTCCATCTCATTTGGAAGTCGTGATGACTGAGCCATCAAATCACTGAAGCAATCAGACAAAGCACATTTGTTTTGTTGTCTTAATGATCAATTCAGATCCTCCAGCTTCCTAATAAATTCCTTGGCAGTCAGTCCAAATTAACCAAAGACACACATCTATTTGACCTTGTGTATAGAGAAGATATTAGCCATAGGGTTAGTCTAAGAATCAGCTCTAAGTTTAAACATTTGACTTTAAATCTTTTTATATTGAAATGAGTAGGGAGGTGATAAACTTTCTCCCTTTAAAAATTCTTACAAATGATTATCATGCTGTGAAATTTAGATGATCTTGTTCAACTGCTGTGTGACTAAAGATTCTGCAAATGGTCATGCAGGTGATTAAAAAATGGAAAAAAAATAAATGTTTGAAAACTTACATTTTATTAAATTCTGTGTGTAGGTTTTCTTTAAATCTCTAGCTCCTGCTTTAAATTATTCAGTTTTGCTTTGCCCGAATGCAGCCTTTGGGGGAGGGGACAAATGTCAGCTGTATTTATGTCAGATTCCAGTGTTTTACATAACTGCTGTGTTAATAAGATGCGTTTCTTAAATATTGTGTTTGGAAAGCAGCATCTCTTTTCTCCTGTCTCCTTAATTAGCACGTCTCATGCGACATTTCACTGGGGACACTCTAGCTGAGGATCCTGCAGGGGTTCTACCTGAACTCACAGCTTTCCTGCAGGGAGCCTTCAACACTCTCTGTCATGTTTATGAGACAGAAATATCATTTTTAATGATCTTTGTTGAGAGTCGAGACTAAATATAAATAAAAACATGGAAATACTGGGGAAAGAAAATCACTTATCTCAAAGAATTAAACTATGGCATTTCATCACTTAAGGTGTTTGGACTGACATGATGTTGGTTCTTTAAAGAGTTGAAATTAAGAAAATTCTATGACAAAAATCATTTTTCATATAGTAGGAATTAGCTGTGGAATTTCAACTCTGTCAAAAATTACAAATTACTTGAATCTCATGGAAATTGAACCAGAGGTTTCAGGTAGATTTAATTTAAGCCTGGGTGAAATGATCTGATGTGACCAGGAAGTGCGATGTTAACACTGTGGCGGTCTCATTATTAATTGTACATTTCATGGATCTCCTCACATGCCCATCGTGTGAATGACACTACATTAATTAATGACATCCTCCACACTATCATCCTTCTAAAGCAATATAAGAATAAGTGGCCAATTTTTCATCGTATGTTGTTTGTCCACCTTAATTTGACAATTATCTTGAAGTAAAAAGTGAATAATTGCTGTGAGTATGAATGACATAAATAATGAGTTTAGGACCAGGGATATAGCTCAGTGGTTCCGGCGCCTGTCTTGCAAGCGCAAGGACCCAGGTTTGATCCCCGGTAACCACATAACAATACTGGGTGTGGAGACTCACCCGAGCAGCAGTCAGTACCACATACCACAGTGCCGGGCCTGGTGGCTCACGCCTGTAATCCCAGCACTCGGGAGGCAGAGGCAGGAGGATTGTGATGTGAGTTTGAGGCTGAGCTCAGGGCCAGCCTGAACCACGAAGCGAGACCCTGTCTCCAAAAAAACCTTTAAAAAAATAATAAAAATGAGTTTAGTGATAATTAGAAATTAAGCTTCACTTTCTAGCAAACACTAAGTCATTACTTGTTGCAGTTTCATTGGAAATTTGTTAATTATGATGAAATATATTGGCAGGTGGAGATGTTATTTTTTTGTTTGCTATTCTAGCACCTGCTTCTTAAAAATCGTTGCTCTTCCTTTTACTTTTCCATTTTAAGCTCATGATCTTGATCAACAAGCTTGAAATCTTATACAAAACAAATATATATTAAAAACAGAACTGCCAATTCATCCAGTGATCCTACTTCAGGGTATTTATGTGAAGATTTTTTTTAAATTAAGTTTATTGGTACATTTTAATTGGTAGGTTATTTTCAGTGTTTCTGAGCAGATATTTTTCATGGAACATGACTACTTTGATATGATCATTCAAAAGACCTGTTATTTGTTTTGAAATTTTCCTATCTGCGTCTAATTTGGTTTGATTTTCAACCACCTTCTACTGTGCCTATGCTAGGAGTATAAGAAGATTAAGATTTATTTCCTCCTGGGCCAGGGAGTTAGCTCAGTGGTTCCGGCGCCTGTCTCGCAAGCGCAAGGGCCCGGGTTCGATTCCCCGGTAACCACATAACAATACTGGGTGTGGAGACCCACGCCCAGCAGCAACCAGTACCACATACCACAGTGCCGGGCGTGGTGGCTCACGCCTGTAATCCCAGCACTCGGGAGGCAGAGGCAGGAGGACTGTGATGTGAGTTTGAGACTGAGCTCAGGGCCAGCCTGAACCACAAAGCGAGACCCTGTCTCAAAAAAACCTAAAAAAAAGATTTATTTCCTCCTTCAAGAAGACTTTGACCTAGAGAAGGAAACGTAAGCCCTAGCAGTAGCTCCTGGGATGGGCGATGGGGTGGGTGGCAGAGGGCGCTGGGGAGGTTTCATCTTTCACCACAGTAGTATTTGAACTCTGTCTTTAAATAGCTTGGAGGAGAAGCAGGGTTCACTCAGGGAGGAGGAGACGCAGGACACTGCCAAAGGTGCAGGAGTGGGCGAACGTTAAGGAAATGGCCCACTGTATTACAGATGCAGTGACCTGGCCTTCACACTCCCCTCCTGGGACCATCACTGTTCTCCTTCTCCACGTGTGACAGTCTACAGCGACAGCTCTCCGTGTGCCCGCTGCACGGTCCGCTTGGCCCGGGTCTCCGTGGCTGGCCCTCTCCCCCGCAGGCCTGGGATGATGTGCGGCGGGCGCCTCTTCATCTCCAGCTGTGTGGATCATGGCTGGCCCAGGGCAAGACAGGAAACTAAGAGACTTCCACCTCCACTCCAGAAAGGATTGGGTTGTTTGGTTTTTATAGTAAAACACCCATGAACTGGATCTTTTAGATAGCTAACGTCTGTCAGCCTTCACTTTTACCACAGGGGAAGACAGCAGCCCACAGCTCCTAGGAATTTGTTGAAAAGAGCACCATCTTTCAGATATCGCTGGGGTTTGTATGCACTTCTCAGCCATCTTGTGTGACAGCCTGTGGCCCTGTGACAAGTGGCCATCCCAGAGCATGACTCAAAGCAGGGCCATCCCTCAGCGTGCAGGACAGAAGTCAGAAAGCTGCACGCTGGCAGCAGGCAAAAAAATAGTCATTTTTAGGAAGGATTTTCCTAAGGACTCACAACCACACAAACAACAGGATCAGTTTAACTAGAAAACAAACTAATTAATACTTGAGTTGAGTGAAATGTTGTGCATTCCATGTGCATATCATTATACCACACTTAACACATTTCTTCATTATCTAAAGGGAATTGAGGTTTTACCATGGAAAAATGCAACAATGGACCTCTAATGCAGTCCTTGAAAATTATCTTAATTTAAAAAATAGCTGTAATTATCTGGGTGTCATTACTGACTGAGAGGGATTTCAGAGCAGCCACAAATCTCTCACTGCTTCCCCTGGGCTGGGACTTCCACTTCGGCCACCAGTATTGGGAATACTGGTGAGTAGAGGGTGGGAATGGGCAGAATCACTTCTGTGGTAGTTGTATTGGTGTGTAAATCTGCAAAGATGTAGAGTAGACTGCAAGGATCATAATATTTATGATGCCAGTCGTTTAGATAACCACGCTTTTTACATCTGAGCAAGTCGGGGAGGGGGACAACTGTCGAGAAAAAGGCGGGTCAGGCATTGTACTAGGCACCCCATGAAACTATCTTCCCCGGGCCTCATGGCACCTGGGAGACCAGCACAGCGTCATATGCCAGACACGAAGAGCATTAATTTTGGAAGTCAGCTGGATCCTAATCCTGACTCTACCAATCTGACAAACTCCTTGAGTTCCTGAAATCTGAAGTGGAGATAATTATCAGCCAGCCATGTAAGGGTGAAATTTTAAGGTAAAATGAGATGTAAATGGGCTAATTTGTTTTCTAAAATCATCTGAAACAAGTACATGTGTGTTCATTTCTCGTCTGATCTGAGTTCTGTACTTTCCACATGTTCAGCAGAAACCACTGATATTTCTTTAACCTGTTTGCAAAGCTGTTTCCCCCCCATTTCTGTCTTGCACTGTTGATTTCCCCTGAACCCCTATACAGAGCAGCACGTTTATTCCTGTTAAATTGCGCCTTCTTGGTGCCAGCTTTGCCTCTCAGCCTGTTGGGGAAATTTAGAATTTTCCACTGATCTTCTGTGGTATTAAATATCCTGCATAGTTTTCTGTCATTGAAAAATCTGATGTGTTGCTCTATATCTATTTGATGCCATTAATAAAAATTTTAAATAGAGCAGAATCCAGGGACAGAGCCCTGTGGCATTCAATCAGTGGTTCCCCTGCAGGTTGCGACAGAGCCATCCGTCAAGGCTCTTGGGTGTGAGACACACAACCGGCTGCGAATCCACTTAATTTTCTCTCACAAGACCTCACCACCTTATAGATATTGAAAGACTCCATCAAGTGTTTTATTGGAATCAAAGACACTATATTTCTGGAATTATTCTGGCCTGTCAACCTCATACTAATAACACTGTCTAAAAAAGAAATTCAGGGGTCGGGGATTTAGCTCAGTGGTTCCGGTGCCTGTCTTGCAAACACAAGGAACCGGGTTCGATCGCCGGTTAACCACATACTATACTGGGCGTAGAGACTCACGCCCAGCAGCAACCAGTACCACAATCCACAGTGCCGGGCGTGGTGGCTCATGCCTGTAATCCCAGCACTCGGGAGGCAGAGGCAGGAGGATTGCTGTGATGTTGGAGGCTGAGCTCAGGGCCAGCCTGAACTACAAAGTGAGACCCTGTCTCAAAAAAAAAAAAAAAAAGAAAATGAATATAGTTTGACAAAAACTTGTTTTCAATGAGACCACTGAAGTCCGACGAGGAGCTGGCGGCACAGCAGTTGTTGCTAGGGAAGAGATACCTTGGCTGTTGGGGGGTTAAACCGATGAGCTGACCAAGTTCCAGGGAGGACTTACTCTTCAGGCTGAGCAGCTGGCGCTGCGGAAACACAGGAGGAATTCACAGTATTCTCCGGACGCCCTTCATTTCAGCCTCTGTGCTAAGCGCTTTCCATATGTCTCCTTTAATCCTGATGATGAGAAATAAGCACTACTTTTAGCATTATTATTTTTAATGACTTTACATGATGCTGAGAGAGGTTAAATAACTGACCAAAACTTATAGACACTTAGTGGCAGACCCAAGACTCACACACCTAAAGTCACCCCAACCCCAAGCCCTCCTCTCCAGCACTGCATCTACCCGAGCAGACTCTGTGCCTCAAGGCTGCAATTTCACTTAATTGAGTACAGAAGAGCATACCAAGTTAATCTATGACAGGGAGGATTCACTGACTAGGACCAAATGTCACTCCACCACCCCTCTCTGAGTACCCAAAAAAAAGGATTTGGTGATTGCTGCTCCGTGGCACAGCTGGCGTGGTGGGGACGGCAATGTCAAGAGGGGTTCTGTTGGAATCAGCATGAGCACTGATAAAATGGGTCCCTCTTGACCACAGAGTCCCTGAGCAGCCAGAGGGGCTCGCTGACTTCAGCCGTTCTCTGCAGATGCCACCACCAAGGCTGAGTGTCCAGCTCTCTTTTACCCATTGTTTTGTTGCTTGACTCCCCCTCCACCCTCACCCAACCCCTAGTTGCCTAATACTCTCTTCTTCTAGGTGGGCCTCAGTATTACTGATTAACGCGGAGTTGGGTATCCAGTGTACTCTGTTGGTGCTCGCAGGGCCGGAAGTCGCCATGACTCCACGCAATCTGTTGCTGTGATTCATTTAGTGCCGATAGCGCGACCTTATTGTGGTTCTCCAAGGTCACCGCCTTATCATCACCTGTTATCTCTACAGCAAGAGCCCAAATGGCTCCAGGGACCACTGCACTCTTTTCAAACATTCTAAAGCCCTTTTCCTAAATATTCAGAGAGCCTAGGTATTTTTATCAGTAAGTCATGGCTAAGCAGAGAAAAAACATCAAAAATCATGCCCACTTACCAGAAGTCAGTACTGATTTATTGTTCACATCCAACAAAGACTATGCTATTCATACACCAGCCTGTAGCTCCATAGCACAGGCTCATAGGACAATGCTGCCTCCAGGTCACATTTTGCTGGAGGTGTCCTGGGCATCCTGCTGCTCCGTGTTGTCCAGCTGACAAATGGTACAGAGAACAGAGGCAGGGACAGCAGAGGTCTCTCCAGAGCATCCGGCTTTCTAGCCTGCAGGAATGGCCTCATTTAGACCAGACCTTCTAAATACTGCTTGCATTATCTCAGTATTCTTTTTTTTGAAACAACTTTTTTGCATGTACAGGTCACCCATTTTTTAACTATACAGTTCTTTAATTTTTAGTAAATGTATAGAGTTGTCCAACTGTGCATACAATCCAGTTTTAAAATACTATCATCATACCAAAATTTCCTTATGTCAGTCGTAGTCCTTCCCCATTCCAGTTCCTACCCTGTGCAGCAACTGATCTGCTTTCTTTATATGCATTTTTTACTTTTTGAAGTATTAATGAGATCATATAGCACATACTCTTATATGTTTGGCTCCTTTCACTTTATGTAAGGCTTCTGAAGACCTTCTGTGCTGTCACATGTACCTGTACACATTCCTTTTTATTATTTGGTGGTATTCCACTCACTGCCTGAAAGCAACATATCTTACCTCTCCACTCAACTGATACGATGTTTGGATTGTTTGAATAATGCCTGTGTGAATAATGCTGTTTAAACATTGATGTAACAATCTATATGTGGACATATGTTTTCTTTTTTCTTGTGTTACTAAAGAAGGAATGGACTTTCTGGGTTGTATTTTATGAAACTGAGTCATATTTTCAAAAGTGGCTGTATCATTCTATATTCTTACTAGCAGTGAGAATCTTTACCAT
Organism: Petromus typicus; assembly: GCA_004026965.1. Taxonomy (NCBI): domain Eukaryota; kingdom Metazoa; phylum Chordata; class Mammalia; order Rodentia; family Petromuridae; genus Petromus; species Petromus typicus. The sequence continues at coordinate 1,207 of PVIR01019090.1, read as the reverse complement.
GACTTAGTATTATCTGCCTTTTTATTTTAGCCATCATAATGGCTATGTAATGAAGCCAGCTTTTTTTTTTCGAGCAGGAGATTTTATGAAAGATGAACAGCTCTCATGGCAGGAGGCTTGGAGCAAGGAAAAATAAAGGAAGGAAAAGAAAAGGAAAGGAAAGAAGGGAGAAAGAAAGACAGACACAGAAGAGAGAGAAAAAGAGGGAGAGAGAGAGAAAGGGAGAGGGGCAGACAGGAGAGAGAGAAAAGAAGAGAGAAAGCACACACAAGAGTGGTCTTATATAGACCTGAAATTAGGTGGTCTCACATCAGAGCTGGGTTGAGGTAGCTTAATCTATCAGAAGCTATGTTGTTTTTTAAGGTTTGCGCCTTGCAGGCGGCTCAGTTCCATTGACCTTTAACTGAGATGAACTACAGGAAAGAAGTTTATGGCCATAAGAAGAGGGTATTGGGGATAGGAGTCTTGGTGGGTATTTTTACAATATAACATAACTATCTAACATTGTAACTTTCCTAACATTCCTCCCTCTTTAGTTTTAAAAGGGGCTGGCCTTTTGTGGAAAAGGGATGAAGGTCAGCCTTCAGGAGCTGCTTCCTGCTGGCAGGGGCATGGCGTCTTTGGAAGGAGGGCCCTTTCTGGTTTTGGCTTGGTTTGTCTCTTGTGACGTCAGTTCCGGTTTTTGCATGTCTTGGTCTCGAGAACGCTATGTTGTTTTGTTCGATCTGTGATCTGTTGGATGGAAAGATCCTGTAAGGAAGCAGAAGAGTTAGCTATGGAGTAGCGAGATTTGGGGCAGCAAGCCCACATGTTTTTAGGTTTATTTGGGTGAAGGATGTGATGTGGCCTGAATTTTTAAGGGAATTTTGAAGAGGTATAGTGTGGCCTCTGACAGTGGATGGTGGGATATGGAGTCAAAAAGGTTAATATCTAGAGGGATCGGCAGGTCTAACTGTTTGAAGCCGGCTTTTTTGCACTTGTGTGACTTTCCAGGAGATAAGGAAGGTGGTCATGATGGGTGGAGGTGGCAGTGACACCATGAAAGGATTGAAAGGGACCTCACTGTCATCGTGCTGCTCTTCCCCTCTGTCCTTAGGAGTAGCATCTACTCTCCTGATAGGTACATTTTTAAACCCTCTACATCCTTTTCCCTAACACACACAGGCTAAGAAGTGAGAACACTGAATTCTAAAGTGCAGCACTGGGC
>PVIR01019089.1:0-32468 GCA_004026965.1 Petromus typicus | reverse complement strand
AAAAAAGTTTACTTACATATGATATTCCAAAGAGACTAAATTCCATCATACCTAAAAAATTGGGGAAAATATTACTAAGCTATTTTTTTCTTAAATTTTATTTCTATTAGTGAAGATATACTAATATCAACTACAGTTCAGTAAACAGCTTTCAGATTATTAATATAATATCTCCACCCTTTTTATATGTAATATACTACATATAAGAAATAACAGCTTCTATGACACCCAACATATAACATATTTACAACACATACAGAATAAAATGATAGCTAGTTATACTAGTTTTGTTTTATAAAACAGATGCCAAATCTATGATTATTTAACCACACCTGTTTCTATTTAAATAAACTTAATTATATATCTTAAATAATATCCTATACAAAATAATCAGCTCAACAAAACAGAATGCATGAGATTGACCAGTTCTTTTTAAAACAACATTTCTAAATATTAGTTTTGTTAATTCTAATATTCATAAAGAAATCTTAAAACTAGACACCCAAAAGAGATTGTCTTTTAGTGCTTTAAAATAATATCTTACTTATCATTTATATTTTCAGAAAACTCAAAATTAATTAAGAAATATTTCATTCTTTAGCTTTTATTCAGTGATTATTATTTTCTGTACAATCTAGAATTTCTACTTATTTCTTCATTCACTATACTTGTCAATTTTCCCAGATCCTGGCCTTTTCAATTAGAAAACAGGCCAAAGATTAAGCCAAAATTATTTTAGATTAGGAAAAATTTGTTTATAAAAATAATGTTATTATATCTACAATAAATGGACTTAATAGATGCCTACAGATTACTTCATCCCACAAAGTCAGAAATGACATTTTTCTCAGCTACTCATGGATCATTCTCCAAAATAGACCATGTGCAAATTCATAGAACAAGTTTATGTAAATGCAAAGGAATTGAAGTTATCCTTTTTATATTGTCAGACTTTAGTGCCTTGAAATTGGACCTGAATAACAAAAGAAATTCAAGCATCCTCACAAACACATGGAAACTGAACAACACTCTGCTGATCAACCAATGGGTCAAAGAAGAAATTAAACAATTCTTACAACTAAAGGATAACCCCAACACAACATTTAAAAATTTACTGCATACAATGGAAGCAGTTCTAAGAGGAAAATTCATAGTAGTGAATACCTACACCTGGAAAACAGAGTAAGCTTAAATAAACAGTCTAATACTGAACCTCAAGTGACTGCACACTAGTTTTGATCCTGCATCCTATCTACTTTTCTTGAGACTTTTTACAAAGTATGTCAGAAGCAACATTCTGAGTTTATGAATCAGAAAATGTGAAAATTTAATAGAAAACACAGAAGCAACACAGGTGATGTTTCTCACTTACCAATGATTGATTTCTCCATATTATCCCAATTTGCATAATTGTCTCCAAGCCAGTGTCCTGCCCAACGTCCAGCAGTAGGATATGTGGAACGAGAAATCACAATTCCTCTTTTGCCAGTTGTCCACTGAACTGCACTAATGTAGATGAAATAGTACTTTTAGTTTTTACACCAAGTACTGTTTTCAAATACATAATTTTTGCCAAGGGACAATGGTGAACTAGTGAAAGCAATGTTGTGATTTCCTGAGATTCACAACAATTTCAATAGTTCAATAAACTATTAGTTTTATTTTCCTAAAATATCTATTGTTTTATAAAATGAGGAGGGTGAGGGTAGTTGTTCCCGATGTTTTGTTACAGTAAGGCTAACAAAGAATATATTTGAGTCATACATTTCAAAATTGATGAACCCTGAGCCCATAAGGCTAATTGAAATGTATCAAATATGGATGGATAAATATTGCATGGCTTTTCTTATATGAGAGAGAGAAAAAATGAGGGGATAGGAAAGGATTGTGTATAAGAGCAGGGGTATGAAAAATGATCAAGATTATATATATTTCCTGTGATGAATATAATTTATAAGAGTTACAAATATATATTAACAATTAAAATAATGAATTTATTGCTTGTCCAAATAAAAAAGCACTGTTTCTATTTTGAGATCTAGTGAAAAAAATCCATGTCATCAATGAAGAAATATTTTTAATTTAATTCATTTTTTTTGAAGTTGGATAATTTGGATGCTAGAAAAAAAGCAACCATATATTAATAAGTGAGAAATTATTTCCATACTTTCAATGCTGGTGATCTACACAGCTACACTGTGTAATAAAATGGCCACTCATAACATTGTACATCCAATTATCACTTAAACTTTGAAATCTCAAGTTACACTATGCACATTGCTCAATATCCATTTGTGATTGATGGATACAACAGTAATGACTGGATTTACAGATCACATTTATCAATGTAAAACATTTTATGGAAAAGAGGTAATGATTAGTTCACACTTAGAAAATGGTCTGCTCCAATACTACTGATCTTACAATGGAAATAGTTCAAGGTGAAGATTAGTATGAAATTAAAATTTGAGAGGTTCCAGGTAAATCAGAGATACTACAGCTTATGAAGAACTGATTTAAATAACAGACTTAGCCAAACTTTAATACTTTCATTAGTGACATCAAATGATGCTATTCACATCTCTTATTCATCTCTCTGCCTTGAAACCTACTAGTTGTTGGGCATTGTACTAGGAATGTAGAATGGAACAAAATAAAAACAGACTTGGATTCTTTCTGAAATAGGATGATGACTAAAAACAGTAACAACCTATATAATAGATAAATTGAAGCATTTTGTCTAAGAGAAGTGCAGGACAAGGTGATTTATACAGCACAATTGGACAAGAGGGCTACAAGGACACAAATGGATAGCATTAAACTTACAGTCTAAAAGACAAAAAAAGTGAAAACATAGTTATAAACACTGCTTACTCATAGGTAGGTTTTGCTTGTGACCACCCATACAGATTATGAACATCATAATGTAAAACTGATGTTCCGTCACTAAGAATCTGCTCAGTTTCCATGCACATAGTCCTGAAATGTAATCCTTCCATTCTTTTTGTAAGGTCTAGACAAAGTAGAAAAATAAATAATACATTATAAGGCCTTATGCTTTGAATGTGCTGCTCATAAGTATATATCTTTTTAATTTTTAACATCTTTTATGTACATATAATATTTAGGCATAATTATAAGGTACAGTGTGATGCTTGGTTTGGTTAATGTATAAAATAAATAGCTATCAACTCAGCTTAATTAGCATATTTACCATCTTCAGTTTCCTATTTATTCTAAGTATATATGTATGTATGTATGTATGTATGTATGTATGTATATATATATATATATACCATTATCATTGATTATATTCAGCGCTCTGTGCAAAAGACTACCAGAACTTATTGTTTCCATCAAAATAAAACTTATCTCCCTAACATATTCTTTTGACAGATAATAAATTTCAATTATTATTGTTATTTTAATTATCTTTAGTGGTATATTGTGAATACACATCATAATCACATTCAACATCAAGACTTGGTACCAGAATATGACATGACTTGAGTCTCATTTTTTCCCTTTTCCCCCCACCCTGCATCCCCCACCCCCTATATACACAATCTTTGTTTTCTTTTTTTTATTATTACCACATTTGTTTCCCCCTTGTTATTTACCTTTACGCTCTTTCCTTTTAAATATTTTCTACTTCACAATATCAACTATACATACTACAACTCATTTACAACTTCATTTTCTCATACCAGAGAAAAGATATGATATTTACACATCTGTGACCTGTTTATTTCGCTTATTAGGACATCCTCAAGGTACATGCATTTGAGTATGGATGACTCAATCTTATCATTTTTAATGGCAGAGTAGTAATACTTCTTTCTATAAAAGAACCTCAATTTCTTCTTTATCCAGTCTCCAGTTGATGGACTTAAAAGAGACATTTCACAGCAACATATGTGCATCAATGTTTATAGCAGCTCAGTTTGTGATTGCTAAGTCTTGGAAACAACCCAGATGATAATTATTTTTAATTAAAATGTTTATTATACATTATATAAACACATCATGATTGCACTCAATTCTATAATTATAAACAATTCTATGTGATTTTCATAAATGAAAAATCTAATTATTAGTAAATTCCTAAAACTTTCTATGCACTTATATGGAAATTATGAAATACATAAACTTTACAAAATACTTATTTTATAACATGAATCTCTAAAATAAAGATCTACTCAAATGTCAATACATAATATTTTGATCTATTTTTCTTCATATAAATTGCTTTACTCAGATCTTTACTGTTATTTTATATGTCATTAGCCAACATCAGGGATAAAAAAGTGATAAAATATTTCACATATCCTCAGTTAAAATGTAACAGTAGCATTTATTGTAAGTATTCATTGAAATGATCATGTGCTTTTTGTCCTCAGTTCTGGTAATATGAGGCAGTGCATATACTGCATGGGGTGTTGCATATTGCATTGGATCATGTCTGCATCCCTCAGATGAATCCTTCTTGGTCATGATGTAGAATTCTCTTGACAATTTGCTGCAGTCTGTTTGCTAATCCTTACTAAGGATTTTTGTGTGTATGTTCATTAAGAAGATTGCCCTGTAGTTCCCTTTTTGCTTGAGTCTTTCCCTGATTTTGGTATCAAAGTAATTCTTACTTCAAGGAATGAGTTTTGGAATACTGTTTCTCTTACAATTTTATTAGAGTTTGAAAAGTAGTGGCATTAGATCTTTTCTGAAGTTCTTATAGAGTTCAGCTTTGACTCCATTAGACCTGCACTTTACTTTGTTGGTGTTTTTTTAAAATTAATTATTTGATTTCATTGACTAATATTGAGTTATATATAATTTTCATATCTTCTTGATTCACCTTTGGTACTTCAGACATATCTAAGAATCTATCCATTTCTGAATTTTCCATCTTTTTTAGAGTAAAGGTCCTCAAAGAAGGTACTGATGATTGCTGGATTTCTCCAAGATTCATTGTGATTTTGCCTTTTCTTTCCTAATTTTTTTTAAATTTTATTTTTAGATGCAGTTGGGTAACAATGACTATTTTAAGTAATCTTTCAAAGAACCAATTTTTCAATTTATTGAGATTGCTCACTCAGTCACTTTTCCACTAACTTACACTCTCATCTTCATAATTTTCCTCTTTGTTGCATTTTGGGTTTAATTTATCCTTCTTTTTTTAGATGATTGAAGTTGAATACTACGTTATTTATTTGAGCTTTTTCTGTTGTCCTGATGTGGAAATTCATAACTATAAATTTCTTTCACAGTACTGCTTTCCTTAGATCTTATAAGTTCCTGTATGTTCTCTTAGCATTTTATTTCAATGGTATAAACTATCTAATTTGTACTTTAATGTTGTCTGTGACCCATTTGATGTTTAATAGCATGCCATTTAATTTTGTCATATTTATGCAGTTTTTGTGATTTATTTTCATATTGATTTAAAGTTTCATTTCTATATGATCTGATAATATGTATGTGATGATTTAGATTCTTTTTAATTTTCTGAAGCATGTTCTATCAGGAAATATCTTCTTGGCTTTGGATAAAATGTCACCTACTCTGAACAAGAATGTATATTTTGTTGTTATTGTAAGGATCATTCAGTATGGTCTCCCATTATAAGTCTATTAGTGTTTATCCAATTTTTCATATCTATCCATGTTTCAGTACACTGGTATTTGATGGTAATTCATTTATTTATCATTATTATCTCTTCTTTTTGGATTATCTACTTAGGATTGGTCTTCATTATCTCTTCTGATCTGTCTTAGCTTGAAATCTACTTTGCAAATAGAATAGCTATTTTTGTTTTTTATGTGTTACTGTCACATGTAGTATGTCTTCCACCCTTTAACTTCGAGTCTATGTATTTTATCTTGTGTTAAATATGTTTCTCTTATGCAGCATATTGCTGAATCTTGTTTCTTAATTAATTCTGCCAATTGGTTTCTTTTGATTGAAAATTGAGACCATTCATACTGATAGTTTTACTTCACATGTATTGACTTGTCTTTGCCATTCTTGGTTCCTTTTCTTTCTCTTGTTTCATTATTTGCCTTGCCTAGTGAATTCATTCTATTGAGGTTATTACCATTAGAGTTTCTACAGTCTCTATCCAAACATAATTCAAAATTTTTATGGTACTGATATGATGATCATTAATTTCTTCAAGTGTTTTTGTTATGGCAGTATATTATTTCTTCCTCAACTTTGAATGATAATTTTTCTGGGTACAACAATCTTGATTGGAGGTCATTTTCAAGGGGCTTGAAAGGTTTTACTCCAAGCTCTCCTTAAATTATTGGTTGGTGTTAATAAGTATTCAGTGATTCTAGTGGAATTTTCCTTTATAGGTGATTTTTTTCTTTCTTTCTGTAATAGCAATAATTATTGTGTTCCTATGCTGAAATTCTGGAATTTTGACTATTATATGTCTTTGTGTATGTGTAGTGTGTAATTAGGATAAAATGTAGTCCTATATCCATCACTTTTGTGTATGTCAAGTGCATTTCACATTAGGAATATTAGGGACATTTTCTGCTATTACTTCTCTGAACAATTTTTTTTATGTCCTTTGTTTTTCTCTGATTTTTCCATTGATTCCAAATAATCTTATATTCTCCTGTGAATCATCAAATAGCTGTTGGATTGATTTATCATTGTTCCTTGTTTTTTTAAGGAGTCTTTCAACTATCAACAAACACAGCCCTATCTTTTAGATTCAGTATTATCTTCACATTGACTGATTCTGCTGCCTGTTTTTTCAATAGAATTTTTGATCTCCTAGATATCTGTTTGTATCTGTTTTTTGTTCCTTTGTTCATTTTGTTTTGTTTTGTTTTTTGTAATCTATATTTACTCTACATTTACTGATCATTTCCTTCATTGTGGTCATTATCTCTGTAGCTACCTGTGTTATTATATTTTATTTGTTTTCATGTGATATTATTAAGATTTTGTTACTTCTGCTGCTACCACTTCATGAAATTCAGGAGGGAGGTATTTGATTTCTTCCATTTTGAAATTCTCCAAGCTTGCTTTTGATGAATTGGGAGTTATTTATTTTTTAAATTGCATCTTGCTTCTGTTTTATTTTTCTTGTTTTCTGTTTTTCTTTATTTTTTTTCCCCACTTGTCCAAATTGTTCCGGAAAAAACTTACTTTCTGCATGTCAAAATGTAAACCTAGATCCATTTTTCTCACTGTGTACTAAACTAAGATAAAATTGGATTAAATATCTAAATATTAAAACAATAACACATAATCTACTGGAGAACAAGATAAGTAAAGGTCTTTAATACATAGATATAGGGAGACTTTATGAAAAATATTCCAGTTACACAGTACATACTATAATGAATCAACTGGAATGTCACCATGCTAAAAACTTTTCAGAGAGCAAAAGAAGCCACCAAGAGACTAAAGAGGCAACTCATAAAATGACTAAAAACCCTTACAGCCATAGAAGTAAAAAAAAAAAAAAATGGATTCCCCAAATTTAAATTTCCAATCTAAAAATGAGCATCTGAAATGAATAAGACACTTCATAAATGAAGAAGTATTCACAACAAATAAGTATATGAAATAATCCAACATTACAGGTAAATCAAGAAATTCTGTCATCAAGAAATCAACCAATAACAAATACTGGCTAAACTGTAGGGAAAAAGAAAAAAAGAAAATGAATCCTCTCCATTGTTGAAAGAAGTATAAACTGGTGAAACCATTATAGAAATGAGTATGGAGATTATTTTAAAAGTTAAACTGGAGATTCCATGTGACCCAATATTTGCCCTTTAGATATCTCTCTGAAAGTTAAAAGCAATATATAACAAGTGCAACTGTGTTTATAGTAGCACAATTTATAACATGTTTATAGCATATAGGAAACAATCCATGTGCTCACCAACTGCTGAATAGATAAGAAAAATATGGTAATACTCTGAAGTATTACTCTATTATAAATAAGAATAAACTTGAAACATTTGTAAGTAAATGGATACAGCTTGAGACCCTGTTTTAAGTGAAATAACTCAGATACAGAGATTTAAATATTGAACTATTTCTCTTGTATGAGAAATAGAAAGCATAATTAAGATCCAAAATTAGTGATAAAGATCAAGAGGCAGAAGAAGTAGTTCAGATAATTAATGAAATAAGAGAAGAGGGAGAAAAGATAATTTTTTAAAAAAGTTTGGAAGAAAATAATAGAAACAAAGAACAAAAGGGAAGATAACTTGAAGAGTGAAGAAGGGAATGGACAAAATCTGATTAAGACATTATGTACAGGTACAAATTGACTGTGATAAATATATTCATATTTGTGACAAATATATAGTGGTAAAATAAATTCAAATATATATTATTTTAATATCTAAAATCATTTTTAAAACTATTTTTACTTAAAAAAAAAAACTTTATAGCGGTTGGAGATTTAGTGGTTCCAGCATTTGCCTAGCAAACTCAGGGTCCTGAGTTTGATCTCCAGTCACCATATACCACAGTGCAGGGCATGGTGGCTCACGCCTGTAATCCCAGCACTCCTGAGGCAGAGGCAAGAGGATTATTGTGAGTTCAAAGCTGGCCTGGTCTTCCTAGTGAGTTCAGGGCCAGCATGAACTACAAACTGAGAACTTGTCCCCAGAAAAAAAATTTAAAAAATAACCCTAAATTTTTAATTTTGGGAGGAACCAAGTAAAAATTTTTAAATTACAATTATTTTCATAGGGAAGGAAAATGTCTGATTTTTTTTCTCACAAATCTGTATTAAATAATATTGGTAATGGGTCCAAGAGTGGCTTAACATTCAAGTGTTTAGTAAAATAAACAATGTAAATTCCATTCTTTGAATATGAAAGTTTATATATAAACTCATTAATAAATATTTATAATAAAAAATTATACCTGGACGATAAGGTGGATAGTTGAGGCTTTCATTTCTGCATACATTTGTAGTTGTTCCATTTACAAAACTTGAAGGTTCATTCATATCCTTAGAGATAGAAAGAAAGATGTTAGAAAATATAAAAAATATATTCTAGAAATGACTAATTAAGGCAGAAAATAAATTAAAATGGCTTTAAATATATTATTTACTTTATTTTTATAATGTCTAGTTTTCAAAAATTTAAAGCTATAAAATATCACAGTGACATTAAGGGATTTACTTTATCTTACTGATTCTTAATTTTGACAGTCTCCTCCTTTTGAGAAACACAATGCCATTTTTAGATATTATTTTTAACTATATTGTACCCACAAAAATGAATTAACTTTTATATTTCCAGGACATATAAAATATGATAGAAAAACACGGTGAATGCTGTTATCTTATTTATTTTACTGGTTGCTGAGACAAAATACTTAACACCCAAAGTTCAAAGAAGGCGTGTTTTTTTTGTAGATTACACATTGCAGAGGTCTCAGTTCATAGTTGATTGGCTCCCAGGGAGACAGCGTAGGATACATACTTCACAGAGGAGAAATGGTCCATGGTGAGCAAAAGGCAGCAAAGCAAGCAAGCAACAACAAACAAGCAACCATACAAGGTTCTTTCCATCCATTCATATACTATTTCAGCTCCCTGTCCTGAGAGTAGGTAGTACTCACACCTAGAACTATGCCAAATCAATCAGTGGACTAATGAGTAATCATAAACTCTTCATTCCAGCACCACACTCTCTAGATCCAGCCATGTCTGAAAACGCCCCACCTATGACTGAACTGCATAAGGGGTTGAGGGGCACCTAGACATAAGCCATAATGTGCTGCCCCTGACCCTCTAGACCCTTACACATCTTTTAATACAAAAAGCATTTAGTCTATCTCTAAGAGCTGCCAATGTCCTAATATTTCAAGATTGCTGAAAATCTAATCCAAAGTTTCCTCTGAGATTTAAAGCAAACTCAGCAAACATTCAGTGGCATAAGACAGACTTTTCCTTTCCAAAGTTATAAAGAGGAAGATAGAAAGAATGAGAATGAAGCAAAACCAAAATTCAGCAGGACAAATATTAAATCCTATAGTTCCACATCCAGAATCTCCACTAATCTGTGCTGAGTTATAACCTCTACAGGGCTTGATGGGCTCTGTCCCTATAGCACTTCTGGTGGTTGTCACATTGGGGTTTCTCTCATATTCTGGCTTGCGCTGTTCTTGCTGTTTTCCTCTGATGACCCACTTTCCTGGCTACTTTGACATTCCAGGGTCTCTTCTCAGGAACATACTTCTTGAGCTCTTACCCTTCTTGTTAAATCTAGGTAGTAGGCTTCCTCACCCCACAACTCTTTCATTCTGCACGCATCTAAAACCTGCACGATATGGATGACATAGCAGTAGCCAACCTTCCATCTCTCTTGGCTCTGGAGATCAAGTGCCTGAATCACTGAACATTAGGACTCCTACCCTCAACAATAACCTCCACTACCTTCTGAAACATAATGCTCTAGGACTCTCTCCTCAAAGCAGTCTTCCACTTTGCAATTTTGAGGCTACAAAGGGTGGAGTCCTGGTGATGTTCTTTGGGATTCTGGTTCTTTTGATGCTTTTGGGGTATGTTTTTGAATTTTCAGCAATCAAGTTTTCTTCTGCTTTTCCCCTCCCACTTTGTAGTGTACAACTTTACTGAAGTATCCCTTATCACATTTTAAATTGTTTTCTTAGACTTTTTGCTCGATTGTCAACATAGATCTGGCTAACAGACCTAACAATAGCCACGACATGGCCTCAACACTTGATTGCTTTGAAATTTCTTCTTTCTCATTAGTGTGCCATCTTTAACCCAGTCTCAGAAAAGATTTCGGTAGATGAGCAAAACACAGACACACTTTCCACCTAGCTATAACATGCATGTTCTGGAGGCCAACAGCCAACACAGTCCTTGTACCTAGTCCAAGCCTCCTGAGCCTGGTCTTTACCAGCAGCCTTTCTAACACCGTTCTTGTTTTACGATTTCTGACCAGAATCTCCTATAAAATATGACCTCAGGTGTTTCAGAGGTGCTTGTATAACCAACATCTCTGAAACTTTCCAAATTCTTCCCATAATACCAAATACTTAAATAAAATTGTTGAGTACAGTCCCAGGAACAACCCCATGACTGTCAATATCAAATTGTATCTTACTTTTCCTCATTGCTGAGACACTCAAAAGCTAAAGTTAAAGGAGGAAAGGTTATTTTGTTCATAGGTTATAGAGGTTTCAGTCTGAAATAATCTTCTTCTAGCTGGAGCCTGGAGGGGTATTGCAGAGGAGAAACAGTTCACAGTGGACCAAAGGTAGTGAGGCAAGGAAGCAACTGTAGTCTCTCTCTGTCCCTTTTATATTCTGTTTAGGCTACCCACCTTAGGGTGAGGGCCAAAAAAATCGGTGGAGTAATTTAGTAATGAGACAGCCTTAATCCTAGCACCACACACTCATCCAGCCACCTCTGACTAATCCATCAATGGCCGCATGCTGGTACCGGGAAACATCTAGACAAACCATAACAACTACAGGATGTCATCCAACAGAAAGGCAGAAATCCTTATTATGAGAAGCTTCCATCAAACTTTAGAAATACAGTGTGACAAGTTTCAATCTTTTCGATGCAGTTGGTCATTGTGAGCTACAGTTGAAAGAAGGTGTGTTGTAAAGTGTGATATAAATCTTAAATCACAAACAAACCATTTTATTGGAGCTGTGTGATAATGACACTTCAGATTCTAGCTTTTTAAGAAATTTGGGTTTATACTTATGATTCTGAGGTCACAATCTAGAGCTCTTAAATCACCTCATTTCATTTTTGAAAGTTCATCAATAACGATCCAGCCTTAGATGATGTTGAGTTTTGGTTTGACCTTGATAAAATAACGTGAGCTGATGGTATGTAGAAACACTGCGGTGTATTGTGAAGATTGTAAGAACTTGCTACATAAGAAATGATGTGCATGGAAAATAGACTAAGAAACAGACATATGACATCTTCTTCCATCAGGACAACACTCCATATCATATGTGACTTTTGGTAGAGCACTTGTTGTCATATAAAACATTTCAATGTATCATGATTCACCTTGTTCACTAGATCTGGCACCTTTAAACTTCTTGCTTGTCCAAAATGCCAAAATAATAAAGACAGATAAATGTTTTCAATCAATTCAGGACATTGAGGACACCACAGAAGTATAGCTAAGGACATTGCAAACTCTCAGAACTACTTCAGAAAATGGCAAGAATGATGGGATAAGAATGTTCAATCTGGGGATTATTTTGAGTCAGTGTGTCTTTTACTATTTTAATATTGCATAAATTTAAATATTAATCATATATTATGATCATACTATTTGAATTATAGTAATATATGTCATAACTATTTTCTCTTAAATGGTATTATATGTTATCTGTATACTGTATTTCTAAAAATCTTAGTTACAATGTCTTAAATTGTCATCCTAAATAAGACAATAAAAGTTACTACATTTGTAAGAGATTATTTCTCATAAAAATGATTAATCATAACTTCTGAGATTTATTCCAAAATGAATAAAAATGAAATATATATTTGTAAGTATTCATTGCTACCAAGGAAATAAAGCTGTTTTAGTTCTTTGAAAAAGTTTAAAGGATCTAGTAAATGGTATCTGTATGTGTATATTAAATTGCTAAAAGTGCATTTAAACTTGTGTTTGTACAAAATAAAGTACTATAAAGGAACAATGAGCAATTAATTTTCAACAAAAACATTGCATGGACTCAATTCGGACCAAGAAAATATTTTTGAATTATCACCACATAAAGAGCTTGAAAGAAAAAATGTTCAAAACTTACAATCCACAAGCCATCAAATTTCATCTTATTATTGTAGAAATCAAGGATTTCCCTTGCCCACCACTCTGCTGTGGAATTCTTGAAGAAATCTGGAAAACCTACATGAGCTCTGGAAGCCTGTAAAATTAAAATTGAGAATAACATATAACAAGTTTCAAAAGAAGCCATATATATCTAAATCACAAATTTATGTCAGATTCAGCATTCCTGCATGAATAAATATAAAAACAACCAGAACACAACCTTAATTACTAACTATATAAAATATTTTCCTGGTAAACAAGCTCTGTGAGTTAAAAAGAAAGAAGGACACACATTGTTAGAGGAAATATCCCTGGAGTCATATGTATGAAATAGAGAAACAGTTCAGAACATTCTGAAATATATTGGCAGTGCTTCTCTTGTGTTTGTAGTGCCCTATATTGTATGTTGCCTTTGTAAAATATGAGGAAAGATGAAAGGCGTGTACTTTAGACCATCTCTCCAACTAAAAATGGTGTTTATACAGCTTCTGACCACTGTACACAACATATTCTCTATCCACCCTAATTAACTGTTTCTCTTTCTCTGTTACATATAATCTTTTCAATTCCAATTTCAAAAGAGAGACTTTATTCCATTTCATATCAGTAAAATTACCTACTTGCCATTTCATGTATATAACTCCTAAGATTTCATATTAGTGAAATTGCCCTGTATGGCTGTACCAATCAGAGATGTCTGAAACACCTATCACCACAGAAATATTTCCGTGGAACATTTTGAAACCTTGTGCGAATTGCTAGGATCCACATGAAGAGGATATAAGAAAGAAATGTGCAAAGAAAAAATGCAAAGTGTAGAGAATGTAGAAATTCAAAAAGATTCACAAATATTTTAGACTTAATTTAATCATTTAATTTAATCCCTGAATTAAATTTTACTCCTGAAAACAGGAAGTCTAATAGTTTTATATTTGATGAATATTTTTTGTGCTAAATTTTTCCCCAGATCATGCAACAATGAATAAGCAAGGTGGCATGAGATCTTTTTAGATTGCATTTCTCTGCATTCTGTAATTCATACACTGGGCTTGTCACATGCATCATATTCATTTTGATGATTGCTCTTGTACCTTTGACACAAACCACTGAACCCAGAAAATGTATCAGGCACTCACTGATATACCTTTTTATACATGTTATAATTGAACTTTCTTGCATCAATTGAACCTTTTACCCAACGTCTATATAAGAAGCTAGGACTTGCTTCTCTGGTGTTACTACTACTGTGCAAGAGGAGTCACCAGATTTGAAATTAAAGCAAAATTGAAATATTTCCTTAACTGTATAATTTAATATATTAACTCTTCTGATTCTCATTAAGAAATCATTATGATATATTTTAAGCTTTGGTAATGTTTTACATGTACATGAATCTGTATGACTAATACTATTTCACTGACTTACAATGATTACTAATCTTCATTTTGTCGTTTTGTATTGAATTCATATATTTTGTTTTATTCCTTTCTGCTAAAGTTTACTTCCTTCCTTATGTTAACTAGAGGTTTTAATTTTTATTTTCCTAATTACTTGAGGCACATAATTATGTTATTTGAGACTTTATTAATGAAGGTATATATTGTCTAAGTATGCCTCAAAATTGTCTT
The DNA here is from genome assembly GCA_004026965.1 of Petromus typicus. Taxonomy (NCBI): domain Eukaryota; kingdom Metazoa; phylum Chordata; class Mammalia; order Rodentia; family Petromuridae; genus Petromus; species Petromus typicus. Next base: position 18,010 of record PVIR01019089.1, on the reverse strand, counting down.
TCCCACAAATTATAAACTTCAGTTGCTTGTGTTTTCCTTTTGTGCTTCAACATTTGTTCTAATTCTTTTATTTTTTCTTTAACACATACATTTTCCAGAAAATGTGTTAATTTGTACATAATTATTAACATTTGGTTTTCCTTTTACCATTGATTCTAAGATTCATTTCACTATGGCAGGAAAAGATATCTTATATGATTTCAATCATCTAAAATTTTTTAGACTTGCTTGTAAGGTGTCACTTGACACAAATATATATTCTGCTCCTCTTAGGTAAAATGTTCTGTGTTTGTTAATTCCATTTTGCTTTGTGTTATGCAAGTACACTATTCCTTTATTAATTTTATCTATTTTTCCTATGTATTACTGAAAAGTACTACAGGCTGAATACTTCAACTCTTACTGCTTTGCTATTTTTCTCTTCAATTCTGTCTGTGTTAACTTCCTATATTTCAGTGTTTTAATCCCAAGTGTTTGGATTGCAGGCATGAGCCACCATGCCAAACACTGTGGTATGTGGTGCTGATTGCTGGGGGGTGTGAGTCACCACACCCAGCACTGTTGTATGTTGTTACTGGGGATTGAATCTGGCCCTTCCGCTTGCAAAGCAGGCACAGGAATCACTGAGCTAAATCTCTGGTCCTACAATCTATTTTTACGGAGATCTTATCATATTTCTTTCCTTGCTATTATTGCTTCATCGAAATGTCTTCTTAATTAACTTCACTTTCACTAATGATCTTTAAAAATATCATTCTAAGTGAAGTAAGCCAGAGTCAGACACTATAGAAATGATCTCTGAAAGTATAGCTTTAATAAACCAGTGTCAGACAATACTACATGAGTATTAATATTTTGAAATTCATAGAATCAGAGTATACTGGTGGTGGCACAAGGTTAATGGCACAGGAAAATACAGGCATAAAATTTCAATTCCATAAGATGAAATTTTGGAGATCAGTGATATAACGTTGTATGTAGAATTTATAATTCTACAGTTTTCACATAAAATTAACTGAGGTTAGATATTATATTAAACATATCACTCTAAAATAGTTATTATTTAAAAGAAAATTCTTCTGAATTAATAAAACAAATTTGTTAAGTTACTAACTTTTTGTTAGAGGAAAATTTTCTACCATTTAATATGACAATAAAGAGAATTTTAAAATATGATGCATATTTTAAAGAAAAATATTCAAGTTGAATTTTAGTCACATGATCACCAAGCCAAGTCCTGAATTTGTTAGTCATTCCGTTAATCAACAGAATGTTTACTTACATTAACTGCTTCATCTTCAGTGATAGTCTCATCTATTGTTACATTTGGCAAATCTGGCCAAACCTATAATATAAAATGGATAAATAAAATTCAAATAAATTTAGTGTGATATTATTGTGATGAAAATTCAAAGGAATATATTAAAGGCACATTATATTATTAAGCTGCCAAAATTTATAATCATTTCATTTTTTAAGTTGCTTTCATGTATATGTATGACTTGTACACTGTTCCTGCTTCCTGTAGTATTCTGTTCTTTAAAATGGCAAACATGAAAATGTTTTGTCAAGTTTTATAATGATTAGTAATTTCAGAAGCAATACACATAGTGAACACATTCAGCTAAGAAATGGTGTGAAAGTGTATACTAAATTTAATTGAATGTGATAAATGAGAAATATTTTTAGAACTACTCCAGGATTAAAAGCTAAAAATAAGAAACAATTTTAATTGATGAGACCTTTTCATTGGACTGTGTAATACCTTGTTAAAGGATAGAAACCTAGTGATTTTTACAGATGTAAATCTTTACCTTTCCCTTGCCTCTCTGGTGTTGTGCTTTTGAGCAATGTTTTCCTATACTTAACTTAGAAATACATAAAATAGAGTCCAAATTTCATCATGCTGAAAGCTCTAGACACTTGAATCCATGTTAAAAACCCATAAAATTCAAATACTCCTCAAGTGAGTATGGTTGAAGAAGGATTAAATATGGTCAAGGATTCACACTTAAAGAAATGAGGACAAATTCTGAGAAAATATGCAGACATGTATAATGAAAGTAGGAAATAAAAATTTCCTCTTATGTCTCATGTGCCATATACCCTATAATAACATGATTCTTAAAATGTTATATTTCACTAATTTTGTTACTCATTTTTATCTATTTTACCTTATCAATTTATTTTGCACTTCCATTAAAGTTAGAAAAAATTGTATCTAGAGTTTGTCTATTTTCATTTAATTTCTAGTAACATTAACATATCATATAATATTGTATAATATAATGATTAGACAATCTGGAGGCACTACCAATACAAAATGTACTGATTCTGTTTTAATATCTACCCCTCTATTATTAATGTCTTAATAATAAGTTTCAAAAATAATGTATCTCCCATCGTAGCAGTTTCTGAGGGTTTTTTGTTGTTGTTGTTCTACATGTTACTATCTTTGTTTTATTCTTCATTATTTAAAAATAAAATCAAATTCTGTTCTACAATTTTCTCATATATCCATGTCTGAATATTATTACTTCTATATTATTTAGTGAATACTATTATTTATCCATGTTAGTAACATAAGTTTTATAAATATTGTTGCATTTAGTCAAGGTACACAAAAATTTGAATGACTTTTCCAGCGTCAAATAATAGTCAATTTAATAACAAATAAAAATAGTACTAAAATTATAATACACTCTCAATATAAAACAGATTGCATGTGTGGTTATATGTCTTGTAGGAATTCTTTAGCTGTCATATCAAATTGTACTGAACTGAAAATTTACAGATCGTCTTCTTATACTTTAAATTATTACATATTTATTTATCTTTGCTTATGAATATACTTTTAAAGTTTTAATTCTGTGGAAAGAGTCAATGAACTATGATTTTCACAAACATTCTTCTTCAAAATGTCAATTTCTTACCTTTGCCCAGCAAATCTCATTGGTGTCCGGCCATTTGACAAAGACATCTTTCTCCACTCCTCTTGTAAATGCCGGGTATGGCTGTGTTTCGTTTCCTGAAATGGCTGGGTCCTAAAATCAAAAATAAAAGAGAAACAAAGTGCATTTGAATAGAAGTATAACTTTTTGAGTGGCTATTTTACATCACTATAATTTTCCATTATTACATTATGATAGTTTGTGCAGTTACTTGTACAAATAGAATCACTAGGTTGTCGCTAACATTCCTTAGAAGAAAATTCTAACTCCTTTTAAAACTGAGCTATGTTAGGCACACTCACTGAAATTTTTTGTTTGTTTGTTTGTTTGTTTGTTTGTTTCTTTATTTCTCTGGTGCAACTGCTGGTGATCTAGCTTGCTTACTGTCACACTCTGGTAAAATATTTATCCCACTAAAGTGTGAACATACAAGTAATGAAAAACCATCTTGAATTTTATTCCCAGCTATGGATTTCTATCTCTAAACTAAACCTGAGTACAAACCTATGCAAGTAAAGTGAAATTTGTAAGAAGAATATTTTCAGTGTGGGAGTATAATCCAAAGTTATGTATTTCCTACTCTGAAATATTTTCCCTGTCCTCATTTTAGGTGAACTACAACAAAAATAACCAGATCAGAATAAATACTTACCAGAATAATAATGTATCTCATTCCTTCTCCTCTTATTTTATCAACAAACTGAGGAAGGTCAGCAAATCTTTCACCAATCGTGAAGTCTAGTTGCCTTTCCATGTAATCAATGTCTGTGTATTGAACATCCTGAAATACATATGTGGCCGTGGATAAGAAACACACAGAAGTTTGTCATGTTCTACTCTATGTGTGCAAGTGACAGCAAGATGTGATATTCACTTGTTCTTCCCGTGATGCTAAAGAAAATGAAATACTGCAGCATTCAAAGAATAAAAGTGGAACTCACAAGTGTATACTGAGAATAACCATACAGCATGCTGATTTATCCAATAGTTTACATCTATCACTAAATATTCTAAGTCGGTATATTTTGTTAAGTAATTGTTAGAGAAAATAGGAAAGTACAGAGGTGAAACAATTTATGATACAGCGACAATAAATTGAAAAACTGGAATTTCATATGGTACATATAGAAATGAATGTTGCTATAATTCTAAGAACTATAAAGCATGTATGAGAAAATAGAAAATATCATGAAAATAGATGAATATTAACAAATCTAACAAATATTATGATTTATATTATATATCAATGTCATTTTTGAAATGACGTTTAGCTAAATTAACCAAAATGTAGTTTAGGGATATAGTCTTGGAAATATATTTAAACCAATAACTTTTGGATTTTATCATAAAATCTTTGACTTGAAATAAATGATTTTGTAATTAGCTTATATTAATTATTAATTCTGTTTATTTTTATAGCTGTTAAAAATTTATGATTGGGCCGGGGATTTAGCTCAGTGGTTTTGGCACTGGCCTTGCAAATTCAAGGGCCCACATTCCATCCCTGGTAACCACATACAACAATGCTGAATGTGCAGATTCATGCCCACCAGCAATTAAAACCACATACCACAGTGCTGGGTGTCGTGGCTCATGCCTGTAATCCCAGAACTTGGGAGGCAGAGGCAGGAGGATTTCTATGAGTTCAAGGCTGAGCTCAGGGGCAGCCTGAATTATAAAAGCAAAATCCTGTCTAAAAAAAACCCAAAAAACAAAAAACAAAAAAACACATATGGCTAACAGCTGGATTAATCGAAAAAGCCTCCTTTTATATTGAAATTAACTTACATATCTTACATATCTGTATCAGAATTTGTAAATTAGCTTTCTGGTAGTAATGTAGTCATTGATACTGGATTATACTATAATTTCTATTATCTTATAATGAAGATATTAAATCAAATAATTTTGATTTTGCTTGAAATGTGTTTTCATATATCAAGACTAATATATTTCTGCTTGTTCCTAAAAAGATCCCTTGGGTTGCCTAATCTTGTTAAAAAGTAAAATTATCAGGGCTATTTGTACTTTATAATTTTTATTATATGTAACTTTCCAGTTTTGAGTGTAGAAAATATAATAGAAAGTCCCTTGTCTTGTGCCATACATTACAGATATTATCTATTCCAGGTTTGAAATAACCAATTTACTCCTAATTCCTTCTGCATAATTTGTATTATCAATTAAGAAAATACACTACTATAGGCTTGCTCTAAAGTACACACACACACACACACACACACACACACGTACACACAACATGCCTTTTTTATGCAGCCCAGAAATTATGAATGTAAATCACATAACAAACTGATAAAAATATAAAAATATCACATCCAATTCAAAAAACCTCTATTATTAAATGTCTCTATTACTAAGTCTCTATTACTAAAAGTCTCTATTACTAAAAACTCTCTATTATTAAATGTGAAAGATAATTATAAAGTGCATTTATGTTCAATCATTCCATTTTGCTTTTTTATAGTGTATGTAGTACTGTCTTAGAAATAACATACGTACATAAGGGATCTCACTGGCCACCATTTCTTCATAGAGCTGCACAATCTGTGAAGTATTTCTGTACCCATAACGAGATAATTGGAATCCTAGTGACCAATAAGGTGGCATGACTGGATGGCCAATTACCTTCAAAAGATTATTACATATTAAGTAAGATAATTACATTGTGATATAAAGGAAAGATCATATTTTTAAAAACAAATATGCAATCATACTTCATGGTACTGTATTGTTGCCACTTCTGGAGTCGGGCCCAAAAACATGTAAAAATCCAATATTCCTCCTATTGTACGGTAAGTTAGAGCAGGAGTTGGCTGGAATGTGACATCTATAGCAAAAAATAGGATTGTGTTTTTACTATGCCTGATATATTAACTCATGCAATGTCACATTTATTTTCTGCATGAGAAAATCAACAAACACTTCCCTTACCCATCGCATTGCTGTTGAGTAAGAGAACCCCGTGAGCATTGCCTTCTTCTTCTAGAGCCATGTAATAGGGGTGGAATCCGTAGGAATTAAATTTGTACTGAAATTAAAAAATAAGCATTATATACATTTAATAATATGTTAATTCCCTTAATGATATTTTAAAATTTGTTATATAACTTAGCCTCAAAATTTGAATCTATTTTTCTGCATATACAAATAAACATATGTGAAGATTAGAGATTAATGCTTTAGAGAAGAGAGATTGAATATGTAACCAGTTAGGATGTGCCCTATACAGGCACTAACTCTACATAAGGAATGTAAACATTATATACTGCAAGGTACAAATAAAAAGTTTTTTTTAGAAACCAGCCACATCAACTGACATAGAATTTCACTGAAATTGGAATGGTTGGGTTTCTTTACCTAGGTCTTATGAGTCTGTCCTACTTGACATACAGTAGCAACGCTGAGATGGAAATACAAGTTTAAAACTGACTTCAGCTAGTTAGTGACTTGACATGACCCTGTCTCAAAATAAAAATAGTAATAAATAATTTAAAAAAGAAAACAGGAAGAAAGAAACAGAGAAGAAAGGAAAGAAGGAAGGAGGGAGGGAGGAACAGAGAAAGAATGGAAGTAGAAAAAGAGAGAAAGGGAAATAAGAAAGATAAGAAGAGAGAGGGAGTGAGATGGAGATGGAGACAGAGACGGAAACCAAGTGTGAAATTCTCGGTTTCCATTGCTAGTAATGCTGAAAAAAAGAGATGCAAGTGAGAATTTAGCTTCATAGAAATACACATGTAGCTATGAATTATAAAGGAAAAATGTATCAAATCATTATCTAGGAAGAAAAATAAATTTAAAAGCATAGTAATTAAAGTGAACTCTAGGCAGTTGTTTTCAGGAATAATGAAAACATTTCTTCTTTTCATATATTTGAAAGAATTAAATCGGATCACAATCTGAATTCTTAGCCTCTTAGCCAAGCAAGGATTTACCATCCACTTTCACCTGAGAATTATGGTAATTTTACTTGCTTATTTTTTCAGAAAATTATCATAGAAACTCTGCAGTTCCTTCTCCTCAACCTTGACCTGATGGGCATGGATACTTATGGAGGAGAAGCTGCTTCCCAGAGGTCGCGCCCTGGACCTACCCCGGGGGGCTGGTCTCGCGTGAACATCCCCCAGGTGTGCCAGTTCAGGTTTCGCTTGAATGTCCTGTGTTCCGTTTCCCCAAAACCATATAAATATTCGGATGGCAGACGTGTAGATATCTGGATGAACTGGTCATTAAAAGTGAATCCAGGCAGACGAGAATCCCAGCTTAAAAAGAAAAGAAATGTCTATTCCTGTGGAAGTACGAAAGTATATCACGAAAATAATTCTTTGTTTCTATACTTGAACACCAATAATTTTTCCCATTTAAGGAGTCATAGTCTGGTCTGAAATGGATATAATTATTCCAGTACATTTTAAAATCTAAATTACATGAAAAATATGTTCTATGTGAAGCAATATAAATAGCAACATTGTACACATTTAGATATATATTTCTCCAAAAACAACATTAATGTATCATTACGTGTGATTCAGAAATGCATGTGCTGGTAACTATATCTTCCACTCAGCCTCTCCCTTGAGATAATCACTATAAATATTTGTATATATGGAACAAAATTAATTTAATATTACCATATATTATAGCATAATTGTATTTTAATTCTAATTCCTCCCGACTACTACTGGATTTTTTTCTTCATTTATACTTACAAAATTGATGTTTAGGGTGACATGGGCTAAGAAAGTCACATTGTTATTGAAGTTATATGCAAGAAGATTATAGTTGGTGAAAATAATATTAGTGTTAAAATGAGCATAGAGAGGAAACATATGTACTAAAAACAACTGGAGATACATTCAAATTGCTCTTTTAATTACTTTGAAAACTAATTTAGTAGAAAATATTACCTCCTCACAAAAAAGAGAAAGAAAGAAAGCCTCTTAATCAGGATTATTTTTAAAAGTTGACAACTTCACATCCTTTTGAATAGTTTCTTTTAACCACAAAATGAAGCAAAAACAGAAGGTACTTGTATTCATTGTAATGGCACCTGAAAACATCACTCCAACATCAAAATGCTAAGGTAGAGAATTTACAGTAGAGGAGAAAGCGGAAGAAGGACAGGTACAATGACAGGAAACAGGAGACATGAATCTGATTAAAATACAATGTACACTTTGAAATCACCCACTCAAAACTCTGTGGAGTCAGTGCATGACAATGAGAGGAAGGAATTGAAGTGTGTATGCACATGTACCAATCTGCCAAAGTAAAAATCAATTATTGTGTATAACAAATATGCACTAATAAAAAAAATGAATTTAAAAAAGATCAGTGTGCACCCAAAGATGGCGAAAGGTTAATCATTTCAAAAAGGGATTTTAAAAATTCACTGTATTTTAATATGGTATATTTAGGCTGAAAGAAAATTATCTTTAAACAGATACATTGCTATATAAAATAAATGTAGATTTTGTCTACATATTTTTCTATATTATAGTTTATATATCTATAATTTGTATTGATTAAATTTCTTTGGGTCAGTACCTAAAATATTGCCTTGATCACATTTCAGTGCCTTTAAACAATTTAAACACTTCTGAAATATAAAATTTTATTTCAAATATTTACAAAACTTATATCCAATTGCTCATATATACTAGAACACATAATATATTTAAGAATGTTGGTTTTATTTTCCAACCTGACTAGAGAAATGAGGCAATATTCATAAAGAAAGTTAGTCACATCCACAGTGTAAATGAAATCTTCTACCAGTCTTCTGGATGGTAGCATGAATATTTTAATAGTTTAGTTATAAAATGATAAAAATTTCAACTAACTCAACTAAAACCTTTAATGTGATATCATTCTAGCAGAGCTAAGTCTTTGAGAACCATGTTGCCTTTCTTTTCTGCAGCTAATTTAACATCTGTCCTTATAAGATAGATTACCCACTTACATAACTCTTCTGCTGCTTCTCCTTCGGATCTGGATACCAAAAGGATTCTCCATGATTTCCACATCATAAAGTCTGTTTTCATAAGTGCTTTCGGGAGTGGCTGGGATGTCTAATGGAACTGGGACTTCGTATCTCTTATTTTGGGGATCATAAATCTACAGCAGAGGAACAGTAAAAATAGTATTCTTTTTATTGATATAGCATATAAATACAATTTAACATGTTAAGTAACTGATGAAACAAGGACATATAGAATTGTTGTTTATATAATACCTAATTGGCACATAAAAATGCACAGCATTCACAAACACAAAAGGATTAATTATGAGCAGTTTTAAAATCTCATTAAAAAGTGTTGTATAATTTATTTCCTATACAAAGAAATCAAAGTAAAAGTTTTAGAACTAAATATCCCATTTTATTTACATATCTAAATTGTTATTCCTCTCATAATTGGAAACTGATATCGTTTCAATAATTTTCAACATATATGTAATCATATAATATATATTAGTGCTAATGATTGTTTATTTATGTCCATTTCTTCAGTACATTTTCTAGGAGTGATAGAATTATGCAAGCATATTTATATTTTAGGATCTTTTATATGTTGGCAAATTTATTTACAGAAGTATTATCCTAATCATCTTTTTCACCAAAATGTATACTTAAATACCAGTCTATATGAACTATAAACAATTGAATATGTTAATTACAGTTACACGCTCAATAGAAGTATTTTAATTCAGGATAGATCACATATTTGATGTGGTTTGAGTTGGAGGCCCTTAGTCACATTGTAATTGCTGTGTTTCACACAAGGATATTTACACAGTGATGTTTGTACATGGACAAAATTACTCAGCACATTTATCAGAAGGGATTTAAATTAAGTGACATTTCATTTCTTCTTGGTGAAAGAGAACTTTTGCATCATGATATTCAAGATTCATGTTCCATTTTCTTTGAATTCATCATGTATTTATCTGAATTTGAATGAGAATAAATATTTTGCTAGTTTTATTTTCAGATTTTGTTTTTCCTCTCTTAAACATCTTAAGAAATCTTCATATTTTTATAGTTGTATAAGTTTTGCAAACTTTATTAATGTATTATCTGTGCAAGATATGTCTTCTAATTGTATATTTTTTGTTGTGGAAACATTTAATTTCATGTAAGAAAACAGATTTTTATGGATGACATGATTTAAACTTTTTAATCTATAATTTTATAGGCATTAACTAACAACATAAAAAATAAATTCATGGTTAAAATTTGGTTTAGGCTTATGTTTGATTTAATTTTCAGATGCAACTCAATCTAAATTTTAGCATATAAATTGCGACAAGCAAATTCCTATATAACTTATAAGTGTACCTCGTCATTATTAGTTGGTGAAGCTTGTTTGTTTTCATTAAAATTTTATAGTTTACATGCACATTCACATATACTTTATGTAAATGTGTATATATTCATAATTTTGAAAATTTTGAACCATATTCTTTTAATGATTTGTCAAGCAATTTGTTTCAGGTATGTTATTTTAATTAATGAATTTTTATTATTCTTCCCCTTTTCAGATTTTAGATATTGCTATATATTTACTTTTCTAAAGCAATGTAGTGGTAATTTTATGAAATCAATCTCAAAAAATTTTCTATTGCATTTTTATGACAATTTTATAGTATCACTTAATCTACATCCAATCACACTGCAAACAACATTTAGTTTCTAGGATTTTGATGAGATTTAAATGTCTGTCAACACTTTTCATAAGTTTTGCCTTGTAGATAATCTAGGTATTCCAGTGATGCTTGAGTTTTGATTGTTCATTTGATTATTTTTTCATCTGAATGTATTGAAATATTCTGAGATTTAGCACGGAATAAAATATCTTTTAGAGATTTTTTTTTTCCTTTTTTCACTACTAGAGATCAAACTCAGGACCTTGTGCTTGTGAGACAGGCACAGTGTCACTGAAATCCATGGCCAAGACATTATTTTTTACCATGCTATTTTGCTGATCTTTATCGCTTTCAATATTTTTTAAGTGGTTCCCTGGAATTTCTTAGGCATAAAACTACTATCTGTAAATATTCAAACAAATTATTTTCAAATGTTCATTGTCTTCTCTATAAAAAATAAGACTGCCTTTTAAAGAAAATAGAAATGGTGATCATTCTCTTTTATTTTAATGGAAATTTTAACATCGTTCAATTCTAACTGATTTATCTGTAGAAAAAGAGATATATTTAACAAAAATTGATTCTTTTAAATCAACAGTCAATGTATAATCACAAAGTTAGCAAAAATGAGAAATTTCATTTTTGAAAGGGACCAGAAAAGGCACCTACCTATGAACTGTGTAGAAGCAAAGTCACTTTTATATAATCAAAATGTTCAAATCAATTACGTACTGTTCATATTACATTCAAAATAGAAACAGATAACCATTGTATTCTCTCTGTTATCTCAAGTGAAGCCAAATTTTGAGGTGATTTACTGTAAACATACCTTAAACTGTAGCATATCATTTTTATGATATTTCACCTCCACACGAAGATTTGGGATGGGTACAGAAGGTAGTGTTATTCTACTGTTTGCGGTGTTCAACTGCAGGTCAGCTGTTATGCCCGTTGGCAAATACTGAGTCGATGTAACTAAATAAGGATTAGATTCTCTAGGTATATAACAATTTGGCGCTCCAGAGTCAGCCTTAAACAGAACGTATTTTCATCATCAGAAAATATAAACATTACATTTATCATATAACTTACAGCAAAATGTACCTATTCTTCAGTCTCAGGCATTAGATTCTAAAATGGTATATAACATATTCTTATTTTGTAAATAAAGACAAAGCAATAGATAAATCAAACGCCAGAGATTCCCAATTCAAAAACACAGTGAAATGTGGTTATCTTTGTAAAAAAAAGTATATCATGAGAAAAAATTTGATCATGTATTTGTCTTACTCGTCATAAATGACTATTTCTTTTTGTGGATTGAAAGAAAAGTCTGTTACAACCCCCCAAAACATGTGCTTTGGTTATTTATTTGCAGTGGCATTATTTGAGTTATTCTTTTATTATCTGTTATATTAGTTAGTCACACAGAGGTCAACACTAAGAAGAAGATTTATAGTTAACAATCAGAGTTCGATGGTCAATATAGAGAGGTAAGAGGTAGGAACTGAGGGGCAGAAAAATAACAAATATTAATTGCTTTACCATAACCCATTCCCAGTATTTTCTTTATTTATTATTTTATTATACTGTTAACAAAAACAGTGTTTTCATCTACATTTCTCATTCTCTTTTTTAGATGTTGTCTAAGACCGTCAAAGCTCTGGGTATGAGCCAATTAAATTCAGATGGTTTTCACCCTTTCATGTTCCTTATTCTGTGTGGAATGAAATATGCTAGATAAAGGCATGCTGCAATCCTGAAGATGAAAATCAAGTGGTAAATATGGAAGAGCCTCAGGCACTAAACAAGTTGAAAAGGTAGTATATTAGGTCTAGGATTATTCTTCTGTAAGAGACAAATTCTGTTTTACTTAATCTGCATAGGTTTCATGTGTCAGAAAGACTCATTATACAGCACTTTTTACTCACAGAAATACTGTAGTAGTCATTCCAATTGCAGTTCATGAAATGAGTGTCAAAGCCAAGAAAACGAATGACTGTCAAAATATCGAGTTTCTTTGTGACTCTTCCTATTCTTAGGCTCAGGACCATTTTTTATTATTCCATACATGATCTCATTTACCTTCCTTACTAAGTTACACTGATATTCACAACATAAAAATAAACTTGTGAATTAATTTAAGAAAACTATAAAATTCTGTAACCTAAACATTCTAGATAAATGTTTTAAGTATTTGGATTATCTCAAAACCAACAACTACTTTATTATATTTAAGACACCAAAAACAAAAAAATGGAAACAAAGCTTATGTATATATGGGGTGGTGTGTAGGGAGGACAGAGGAATGGGGAAAAATGAAAGTCAGGATATATCATGTATAGGCATAATTTCTCAATTTTGAATGTGGTAATAATGTGATACAAATGTATCAATGAACTCATCAAAGGAAAAATAAAATAAATAAATTTAAGACATCATTGAGCAGTTATTTTAAATATGCAAACTGCCTTTATCTACATATATCTCTATATATTTTTAAATTGAGGAAGTTAATATATGGAACAGCAATTTGAGAATTTTGGACTTGAAGTTTTCAAACATGAGTTTAGTTAGAATTCTTAGAGATTATATAATCTGAACATCAGGTGTAACAAAGAGTGAGAAATTACATGAATTTCAGAATGGTTTGGAAGAATCATGAAGAAACTCTGCAGTTTTAATGAAGAACTTCTTCTCTGAAATTACCAATGAATTAAGAAATACTAATAATTTCTCAACATACTAAATTGAATTTGTATACCTTATGTTAGCCTTGCCTATCAGAGTGAACAAATTCAGGATCAGTACACAGAATGGTCAAATCAGAATAACCATAACGTTCATCCTTTCTTAGTCTTTCAATGTGTAGTGTCTTTTGTTAACAGATTCACAAGATTTCTCCACAACTAAAGCTATTATTTTTCTTACAGCCTTCTTTCTCACTCCACACATTCTGATGTGATCTCCTTCCTTTCTCCCCTTATTGCTTCAGAGACACTTCTTGCTATTTGTGCACTACACTGAGGAAATTCTGACTTCAGCTGAATTTTCTGTTGATATTTTTCCTCCTGGGATATTATTCTACCACTTTCCTTCTTTTCTATCAATTAAATAACATTTCTCCAAAGAAAACTCTTCTATCCAATGGGTAGATAATACACTTTTCTCCATCCTTCTCCTTCATACTTATGAAAAGTGATTTTAAAATATGCTGAAAGTTGATATTTTTAAAAAATATGTATTATAATAAAAGACACATTGCAGTTGATCCCTCTCAAAATGTTACTTTCATTCAGAACACATTTATTCCATTGTTCTTTAAACTTTCAGAAGCAGTCCTAGAAGTCTTCTTTCATTGAGAATCTGTTTGCCTTTAATTGAGCTGTCCAGGCCCCCTCAATATTCTAAGTTAATTCAAACATTTTACCTTCATAGTATTTTCAGGACTGTGACTTTCTGGTACTTAACATTCATTGCAAATTTAATGATATCTCATAAAGACACTCTGGAAGCTGCTTTAGAATTAAAACAAACAAACAAACAAACAAACAAACAAACACACTTGATGGTGCATAGCTGTAATCCCGGCAGATGCTGAGACCAGATTTGCTATAAGACAATCTTACTTACACAGTGACTTGAAGGCCAGCCAGAACTACATAGCAAGAGCTTGTGTCATAAAAGAAGAACAAACCAAAAAAGTTGTTGAAACAATATAGAAAATGTGTTTGAAGTGAGGGGGAGTAGTTTGAGGAGGATTAATTGTGATCTATTTTTTTTTAATTTAAACATCTGTCACCTCTTTTTTAAACATAATACATACTTTTTTAAATTATTTTTTGGTTTCCCACCCTGCAACATGAACTCTAATAGATTAACAGGATTGCATTGTATTTGGAGAAGTGACTGGAATATAGTAGGTCTTAAAACTACATTCAAATAAACCATATTGTCTGAAGAAACATAAGTAACTACATCTCCACCTTAAAGCATCTGATGCAATGTGCCTCCGACGTCATCCTGTCAAAGCCTCATTTATTTGTCATGAGAATCTTGGAGTCCATAGAACCCTACTAGTTATAGGAAAAAGAAATTTTTACCTTTAGAAGTCATTTGTGTCTAGTAAAAAGAATGTTCTCACCAGATCTTCAAATTCCAATAATGAAGTGAATATGTTGTGATGTGATAGGTCTAACTAAAGGTCTGAGTGGAGAGGTTCAATTTAAAGAGTAGTTACAGGAGAAAGAAGAAATATTTTTTGCCATTGATCCTAGCATTGTTTCTCCTTTTTTTATTCATTTATTTTTCTCATAAAGCTTCCTAACAGTAAAGATTGTGCTATGTTATCAAGCCACAGAGAAGAAAAACACATTATTTTTCTGGAATCAAATTCTATGTATTGTCTTATGCAAATGAAGACAAGCCTAGGAAGAAGTAAGAAAGGGTATTCGCCTGAGTAACACATGAGTAACACATGAATTGAGTTTCTTGGTTATACTAAATGAATCTTTTGTTCGTGTCAGTCCTAATAATGTAATCACATGGCTGGAATCTGGAACATAAGCAGAACAAGAGTGGATATAACTGACACTACCTAAAAGACATTGTGTCATCCACAGGCATCTTTTGTTGTTGTTGCTGTTGTTTTGTTTGTTTGTTTTGTTTTTTGTTTTAATGATATGGCATCCACAGACATCATTCTTCTGTTAAAAGAATAGTCAGACTAACTAGCTAGGAATTAGCACTCAGTGGCACAAAAATATTTCAATATCAAAATTTGAGGCAATCAAATTGTTCGGTAGATCCTTTAAAACTGCCCATTATTTGCAATATTTCTTGCCCAATTGAGCTAGTCAACCACATAAATCATTTAATAAAATGCAAATCCTACGGTAAATAGTCACTCCATCCAAGGTGTCTGGAAAGCAATTTATACATCTATTTAGCATGGCATTTAGGCTAAACTTTGTCTTTGAAGAATTAATTAATATACATATGTATTTCTTAACAGAGTTGCTAATTTCACATTTCAAATGTTTCTCACTATAAATTTATATGCTAGAGACTTATTAAAGTTATAACACTTAAAGTTTACAATGAAATGTTTGTATGAAATCTATGTTGTGAGTCTTAGGAAAATTATGATTACCTCTTCAAATAAACAACCACGCTGTGTGCACTCCTCTAGAATTACAATGTCATTATCTGGGTAACAATTAAACCTCTCGTTTTCAGAAAAATTTTGATCCCATTGAACAGTAAAATTTCTTCCAAGGTTAAAGTTGAGACCAGCAATTAGGAGAACCTTTGAAGATAGAAAGAGATCATTTTTAAAAAAGTTTTCCCATAGACAATCTAAAGGTAACATTATACAAAGATGTGGCAACCAAAGCGGTCCTTTTGAAGCCAGTATTTTATATGATACTTGAAAAATAGAACAGAAGAGAGGAAAATGTCATGCCACTGAACTTTCTCACACCCCCAGGATGGGGACTCTCTGGTAGACTGTAGAAGCTGAATGAAAACCATTGTCACTAAGTCTGGATAAGTTCATTCTCAGTTCTACAATTTAATGTTTATGAACCTTCGGAGAAAGTGTATATTTTGTATTAACCTGAGATTCTTCATTTGTAAAACGAGGACAAAATTTCTACTAAAAGTAGGTGCTATTAAGAACTAATTAAAAATGAAATTTAAAACCCAAACACAATGCTTGAAATGTTCAAGATGGAAATTAAATGTTAATGCACTAAAGGAATACACAGAAATGATAAATGTATATTTTTGACATGAAAGCTACTACAATTAGAGGAAAGAAATATTCATTTAATTATTTAATTGTCCTCACTGTTTCAGCATGTGAGGGACAAATTGATGGAGAAATAATATATTGTTATGCAAAAAAGAAAAACAAAACTAAAAAGAGGAAGAAACAGGCAGAAGGAAAGAATGAAAAGCAAGCCTCGAACAATAATTTTAGAAATCCAAGTGTCTGGAAAATTGTACAACAGTAAATATGAGGGATGACAGCTAAAATACAGTAAAGATTCTATTCACCTGGTCGGAAGGGTCATAAGTGAAATTATTGTGAGCACTCATTTGTTGATTCGTTTCTGCTACTGTAACTTCAGTAACCGTGTCTGTCAGTCCAAGAATTTTTATAGTCTCAAATGCTAAAGTAGTTCCTTCCAGATAGGATGAATGTGTGCATGTAATATCTAAATTATTCTGGTAAAAAAAAAAGAGAGAGTATGCCATTTTACACATTAGGTCATAAAGTAACATAAAATACTAATAGAACCCAAAAGACAAGACCCAGTTATCTCCCTGCTGATTCCCACCTGCTCTCTGCCTGCAAGTTACTCTTCTTTTTGGCATATATAACATAGATCTTTATTTTCAGAAATATCCTAAATTATTTGTGATGCATCTCAAATACATAATCCTACAAAAGTCTTTTTCTTTTAGTTACAAAGAGGATGATGAATAACGTCATTTCAGTTAAAAAATAATATGTAAAGAAATTCAATATCTGTTGAGATCATCTTCGTTAACTAACTTCTCCTGTGGGTTATATGTAGATCTTCTTTCAAAGCCTATTGGACTCCAAGGTGGGCCTTTCGGAAGGTGATTGTATCGGGGTGTGATACGAGGTTTATGAGTATGGGGTGGGTACTGGGTCAGTCTGACTGGGTTATGATTGGGTTTAACACTGGGAAGTGAAGCCTGGTGAGAGGAGGTAGTGTGCTGTGGGTGTGGTCTGGATATATCCCCCATAGCGCTTCCTTCCTCTCACACCAGGACCTATTCCTTCCTTGCCTGGTCTCTCTGCGGCTCTTCTGCCTTGGAGCCTGCCAACTATCGACTGAAATCTAAATCCCATGAGTAAAACAAACCTCTACTCCTTTAACATGTGGGTGTCTGGTATTATTTTACAGCTACAAGTAAGTAAGATAGTTGTGTACAATATTTCTTTCTCATCAAAATACAAGATACTCATTGTAACCAACATACTCAAACATTTCCAAATATATTGAAGTTACTTTTTATAGTATTTGTCTTAAAGCTAGGTATTGTAATTTGACAAATCAAAAATCTTCAGGGCAACAATTTTATCATTAAAAATAATCTATTGTACTTAAATATAAAATTTTAAAATGTCAATTTTTCAGAATTTAAAAGTTAAAATTAACCAATTTAAAATATCTTTCATCAAACTTCATTGAAATCTAAAGAGAAATGCAAATATCTTCTTAAAATAATAAATACAACTCAAAACATTTTATTAATATCCATTAAAATTATACATATAACTATTGGTCTAAGGAAAATACTTACATTAGATACTGAAAATGTGTATAAGATATAGTTTCTATTTTGTATGGTATCTG
>PVIR01019088.1:0-32551 GCA_004026965.1 Petromus typicus | reverse complement strand
GTCAAGTCTCCCACCCACAAATCACACCCTCACCCTTACTTCCTCTACTACATGTTTACTATCATAAACTAGACCACTTCTATAAATAAGAAAGGAAAATGCTTTAGAAATCTCTCTTAGGTTTCCCAATGCAACAACTCATTCAGAGCAAGAACACAATTAAGCCAAAAACATAGTAAAGGAAAATGATGTCATTTTACTGTCTCACTCTTATGAAGGACACATGCATTGTTAAATGTTTTCTAAACTAGTAGAGTTCTTTGTTTGCTTACAAAGATTATATGATAAAAATAAATTCTACCACAAAGTAAACTGAATAAAGATTTTTCCAAAGAATTAAATAATGACTAATTTCCCCTGATCCTCTGAAGTGTGATTTTCGATTAGCGTTGGAATTTACTTTCAAGTGAACTATTCACAATTTCTGTGATGTCCATTTGGTACTCAGTTTGAAAACAGAAAACAACAAACAAAAAACATTCACTATTAAAAAATGGTTTTGTAGGTAGAAGAGGTGTTAAATTGCTGTTAAATAAATCTTGTTTTCAGTCTGGCTCAGGCAGTAAATACTGGTGTGACCTTGGTCAACTACCTACCTCTCTCAAATGGAGAACAATGGTAGCCACCCTAAGAAGTGGTTGAGGATGAAGTAAGGATGATGTCTATAATTTCTAAGGAAATGGCTGGCCATTCACTGAATGGTACCAATCCAGATGTGAGCAAGAATAAAGCCATGTCACCCAGCATTCATCAGCAGGTCCTCCCTGAAGTGTGTGTGGATCTTGAATTTGGATTCCAGTGTATCTTGCTTACATCAGCTTCCCATTTCACTTTATCCCATGTTTAAGAAATAGCAAAGGCAATTTAGTATTGATCCCCATTTTGAGGTTGAGAAATGAAGCTTAGCAAGTTACATTATTTTTTTTAGATATTCAGCTCTGCTTTCTTTTATTTATTGAGTTTATTGATATATTTCAGAAATACATTATGATCACATTCATCATTGAAAATTTGTACCTATACATAATATATCTTGACTCTTATTTTTTCCATTTCCTGCCCTTCCTTCAACTCCAACATGTCCTATATACATAAGTTTTGTTTCCATTTTTTCCTTTCTAACATCAATTTTTCATTTCCCTTCTTTGCTTTTCCCTGTTCCCTCACACTTATGCATTTCCTATTTCACAATACCTAGTATATATTTTGGCCCTTATTTATACTTTTAGCTTCTTATGCTAGAGAAATTATATAGTGTTTACACATCTGTATACTATGTACTTAACTTATGAGTATGGCTTCAAGACACATCCATTTAGCTAAAAAGTATCTCTATCATTCTTTATGGCAGAAGAATATTCTATTTTCTATTTTCAAACAACACACATCTTTATCCAGGCTACAGTTGCTGGGCATTTGGGCTGTATCCAAGATTTAGCTATTAAAACTGTGCTGCTCATGGGGGGGGTGGTAGGGTGGGTGGGGCTATGGGAAAAAATGAGAATTAAGTTGTGTCTTATACTGGTACAAATCCCCATTATGGAGTGCAATCATGATGTGTATATTTAATGTACCAATAAAGATAATTTAAAAAAAAAAAAAAAAAAAACTGTGCTGCTCTACACATTGGTGCACACAGGTGACTGTGTAATAATGCTTTTAATGCTTTCATGAATATATCCAACACGGAAATAGCAGGTTTAAAAAAAACCCTAGTTTTTCTTAGGTATTTCCACACTGATTTCCACAATGGTTGGACCAGTCTGCACTCTCATCAACAGTGGAGAAGGGTTCCTCTTTCTACTCACAGCTTCATCAGCATTTGTTATTGTTTGATTTCTTGATAGCAGCCATTCTTTTTGGAGTGACATGAAATCTCAGTATTGTTTCCATCTGCATTTCTTGAAATGCTGTACATTTCTTCATATGTTTTCTTGTTGCTTTTATTTCTTCATCTGAAAAATGTCTGTTCATTTCAGATGCCCACTTTTAAACTGAGTCTTTAAATCTGAAGAATCTGACATCTTAAGTTCTTCATATATTCTAGATATTAGACCTCTGTCTGAGAAGCAGCTGATAAAATCTTTTCTCCACATAGTAATTTGTCTTTTCGTTCTGTTGGTTGTTTCTCTTGCTGTACAGAAGTTTTTAGAGTGTGTGTGTGTGTGTGTGTGTGTGTGTGTGTGTGTGTGTGCATACGCGTGTGTGTTTCAAAAGCAGGCACAGTACCACTTGAGCTAAATCCCTGACCCTCAGAAGCTTTTTAATAAGATGTCATCCCAGTTGTTGACTCTGTCTGCTAGTTCCCATGCTTCTGAGATTTTGTTGATAAAGTCCTTCCCTATGAAAATGTCTCCAAGAATTCTACTTAATCTATCTTCCAGCAGATTCAGTGGTTCAGTTTTAATATTTGGGTCTTTAATCCACTTTAGCTTCAGTTTAGTTTATGGTGGAAGATGCAGGTCTACCTTTATTCTTTGATAGGCAGAAACCCAGTTTTTCAAGCACCATTTATTAAAGAGGCTATCCTTCCTCTATTGAAGCTTTTTGGCTACTTTGTCAAGAGTTGGATAAGTATGTCTGGAGTTGTTTCTACATGTTCTATCTGTTCCCTTGATCCTTGACTTTGTTTCTTGGCTGGTTCCAGGCTGTTTTTTATCACATAGCCTTGTGATATAGTCTTAAATTGGGCACTGTGATACACCTGCCTTGTCTGTTGCCTAGAACTGCTTTTGCTATTCTCTTCTGATTCCCAGTGAATTTTTGGAGTATTTTCTTCTCTGGTTCTGTGAAATATACTGTTGGGATTTCAACTGGGATTGCATTGAATATAGGATGCTCTTGTGAAAAGAATTATTTCTGACTGAATTGAAAAAAATCAACCTCCCCAAATTTAAACTCAGTTCAAAAATGAGCATCTGAAATGAACAGATATTTTTCAGATGAAGAGGTAAAGGCAGCTAAGAGACATATGAAGAAATGTTCAACATCGCTGGTAACTCACAAGATGCAGATGAAAACAACACTGAGATTTCATCTCATCCCAGAAAGAATGGCTGCTATCAACAAATCAACCAATAGCAAATGTTGGCAAGTTGTAAGGAGAAAGAAACCCTTTTCCACTGTTGGTATAATGTAGACTGGTCCAACCACGGTGGAGATTAGTGTGGAAACTCCTCAAAAAACTAGGATTAGAGGTCCCATTTTACCCTGCTATTCCCCTGCTAGATATATACATGAAAGAAAAAATTAATATCACAATGACATATGTGCACTCATGTTTATAGCAGCTCAGTTTGTGATAGCTAAATCTTGGAAACAACTAAATATCCATCAACTGGAGACTGGATAGAGATGTAGTTTTTTAGTAAAATGCTGTTATTCTGCCATCAAGAATGAAATTTGAGTCATTTATACTCAAATTGGTATACTTGAGGACATACTCATAAATGAAATAAATAGGTCACAGATGTGCAAATTCTGTATCTTTTCTCAGGTATGAAAAACTGAAGGTGTAAACAAGTTCTAAAATGTATTACAGGTACTATGAAATAGGAAGAAACTGTTCAAAGGGAAAAGGGAGTTGGGGCTAATGAAGGGCAAGAAAAACTTTGATGGTTTAAAAAAGGAAACAAATCTTATGTGTATAGGGGCAGGGAGTTGTAGGGAGGGCAGGGAAATGGGAAAAATGATAAGCAAGATATGTTACATCCTGGTACAAACTCTCAGTGTTGACTGAGATCATAATGTGTATAATAAAATGTACCAATAAAATCTTTTTTTTTTTTTTTTTTTTTTTTTTTAAACAGGGTCTCGTCTCACTTTGTAGTTCAGGCTAGCCCTGAACTCACTATGTAGTTCAGGACAGCTTCAGACTCACAGCAGTCTTCCTGCCTTTGTCTTTCAAGTGCTGCGATTACAGGTGTGAGCCGCCACACCTGGCATTGTGATGTGTGGTTACTGAGGAGCAAACTCAGGACCTTGCACTTGCCAGGCAGATGCTGGAAGCACTGAGCTAAATCCTTGGCCCTAAAATCAATTTTTAAAAAATTATTTTCCCAACTTCTCTCTCAGTGAATCTGTAGTTCATATATAGGAAAGTTATTGATTTTTGAGTGTTGACATATCCGGCTACACTACTGAATCTGGAAATTATGTCTAGCAGGCTTTTGACTGAGTTTTTGGGATCTTCTATACAGCGTATCATGTTATGAAATAGTGACAGTTTTACTTCTTCCTTTCTTATCTTTATTCCTTTTATTTCTTTTTCTTATCTAATTGGTGTGGCTAAAGTTCCCAAAACTAGATTGAACAAGATTGCTGACAGTGCACATCCTTATTCAAGGTAAATTATGTACCATTCTCATTATAGCTAGAAAAAAATGCAGAAATAAAATGGAAATTCAGGAGTCCTGAGCGTTTCAACTACTTCTATTTCTATACACTCCACTGCACAGTTTCTTGGTAAATAAACCAGAGTTGCCTAGTGGGCCAGCACTGGAAATATTCTCAAGATATAAATTCTTTTATACAAGGGACTACATGCATAGGTCCTCTAGAAAGAGAAAATTTACAAAAAATGTAGAAAATAGAATATGTATTGGAAATTCTACCAGATTAAGAAATAGTAACTGAGAGTAATATAATGAATAAAATTAGAGAGCAGTAAATTGAACTTGCAGATACAGGAATACCTTTATGTATAGCAAAAAACTGTGTAATCGATAAGAACAAGGGAAAAATAAAAAACATTTTTTTCCAATGCTCTTGAGCTAGGTTATAAAATAACATTTTATGATAAAATTGGGTCTTTCTGATTAATCACATTTGATATGACAACTCTTCAGTGAAGAAGACAAGAAAAAGGACACAATTTCTCATCAGCAAACCCCA
This sequence comes from Petromus typicus, assembly GCA_004026965.1. Classification (NCBI taxonomy): domain Eukaryota; kingdom Metazoa; phylum Chordata; class Mammalia; order Rodentia; family Petromuridae; genus Petromus; species Petromus typicus. Next base: position 27,658 of record PVIR01019088.1, on the reverse strand, counting down.
ACCCATTGACGAAGATTCTTTCTTAAATTTGGCACCAAAACTCGTTTTTGAATTAACATGAGTTTATCCCATGTAATACAGATGTTCAGAGTTCTATTTCAGAAATGTTATGCTTGATTGTGCTCCAGCCCCTGCTGAAATATCACTTAATACAGGTACTTTATTATCTCTCTAATATCTCAATTATTTTGAAGTTTTAAGCCTCTATAGCCCCCAAACTTTGCAAACCTGTATTATTATTTTTATTTGAAAATTAGACAGCGGCTCAATCTCGAATTAATTTTTATTCCACTTTGTATCTAATGCTCACTTCTAGGTAAGAATATCCAAGAAGCAAAAATTCTGGTAAACAGAGTATTCATATGATGATCTTTTTAAGACTCCTTTTATGACTGGAAAGAAACACAGTATATGTCTATAAATCCAAGAGAAATTAGTTCAAAGAAAAATTAAGTCATGTACAGAGTTCCCAAGGTTACCTCTTAATAATTATAACATGACTGTAAAAGAAAATGTTTTTATTAAACCGTGTTGTTAAAACCTTTGAGTTCTGACGTAAGAGAAAGATTCAGCCATATCATCTGAGTGGTGTTCATAAAGACAGCCCAGACATTCACCTATATTTTCATCTCTGCCTTGATGTGTTCCCTGGGATTGGCCAGAGACTACAGACCTCTCCTCTCTTGGATTACTGCCTACAGCACTGGCTTGAGAGGAAAGGAGAAAAGTTACGTCCTGAAAATAGCAACACAAAAAGATTAAACAAACCCACAAAATCCCTCTGTTTGAGGAAGATTTTTTAAAAGAGTCTTGAGGTCTCTGGGCAGGGTTTAGCTGGTTTCAAGGTTTGTAGAACTCTGAATTATTTTGGATTGTCGCATGAAGATGGGCCAAGGGTAGGCTGTCATTGGTTTGCTGAAAATCATCTGCCTCTGGTCAAATTATTGGCTTCAAGCCTAGAAATAAGGAACTAATTGTGAAGAGTACCAAAGCCAAAAGAAGAAAGGGCATGTGCATCTTGGGTGGTGAGCAAGAAAGTGATGAAGGAGGCATCACTTAGTCAATTTTGTGCTGCTATAACAAAATTCCTAATGCTATATACTTTTACAGAAGATGCATATTTAGCTTACAGTTTTGGACCTCAAGATGGAGTGGCCACATCTGTCCAGCCTTTGGTGAAAATCTTCTGGCCACATTACAGCATAGCAGATAGGATCAAGGTAGAGGCATGTGCTGGGGGAAAGCAAGATCACATGATAAGAAGACAGAGATTAGGGAGGAGTTTAGTTCACCTTCTTTGTCACAATCTGATCTCATGGGAACTGATCCATCCCTACACAATCTGACCCACTTCTGTCATACGGCATTAATCCATGCATGCTGATGGAGTTCCTCCGCCTAATTACATTCCACTAGAACCCATCTCTTTAAGATTTTACTTCCTCAACCCTGCCAAAATGGGGACCAATTTTCCAGCATATGAATCCTTATTGAAGAAAACATCTCTTTTACATCCTGAACTAGACTCTCCAGAGTTGCGCTGGCTCTTTGTAAGCTAACAATGAGTTCTGACATGAATACTCACTCTGCCTTCCTATTTCTCTGTCTTCTAATAATTGATCTGTTTTCGGAAAATCAACAGTGATATTTCTTCTACATAAAGTTTTGTCTTCTCCTTATTTGTGTAGTTCCAACTCATTGTTCAGTCTTAGTCTAACAGCAGCTTCCTATGGAAAGCCCAACCTGCTCGATATCAGGCCGTGCCCTACATCACCTACACAATTTGCATCCTCCAGCATAACACTTACTTCACTTTCTTAAACAGTTTATTAAAATGATTTTATTCTATATCTCGGCCAGCCCTATTAGCCACAACTTTCTTAAGAGTTGTGGTTATACTCCTTGATCAGCACTACATTCTCAGTACATGTAATAATGCCTAGCCCATAATAAATGTTTCATGAATGTGTATTAAGTGAATGAATGAATGAGTGAATTGGTTCTTAACTGCTTAGATTTCATAATGCACCTAAGACAGTTCCAAATATGTAAAAGTGGATTCTGCTAGAGCCTTCCAGGAGCCAATGAAACATATTAAACTTGATGGTAGGCCTTAAATGATGAGTAGAACATAGAGAATAAGGATGTTTCTCTCATTGTAAATGAGAAGAATATTTGCAGTGTGGCAGGAATGAACCTGGAGTGTTTAGGGAGCAATGATGAACCTAGCTTGACTTTAGCAGAGGACTTGTCGAAGGGCATGAAAGAAGAAAATGCAGGAACGAAAGTCAAAAAACATAATAGTTACAAACTAAGATGCTGTGGCATGAAGAGCAAAGTATATTTGGCTCCGGATTCAAATGTACAGTGGAATTATAGGAAAGTTGGTAGCGAGAATGAAAAGCCAGTTGGGCAATGATTTGCTCATCGGGCAAATTCTTCTCAGCAACATCTAGAACTTTCACCAAAACAGACCACATGCTCTCTCATAAAACATATGTAACTAAATGCACGAGAATTAAAATATACCATCCCTATATAATAAGATCATAGCACAGTGAAGCTAAAAATAAATGGCAGAAGAAAATGCATAAATGATATAAATTATATAAAGTAAACAAAGCGCTCTTGAATAATCCATAGGTCACAGAAAAAAATCAAGGAAGAAATGAGACAATTCCTAGAATTAAACAAAAAAGCCACAATATATCGGATACATTGAAACCAAGCTTCCTTCTCAAGGAGGGAATTAGATTAGAAAAACAGAGTAAGCCCAATAACTTAATGATGTACATTAAAGCGACAGAAAAAAAATAAAAAAAAACAGTCTAAATCCAAGGCTAGAACAAGCAAGAAAGTTATAAAGATCACAGTAGAATTAATAAAATTCTGACTAAAAAACAATACAAAGAAGCAGTGAATTGAACAGTTGGTTTTTCAAATGAATTTAAAAAATAGACAAACACTTAGTCAATTTTTCCCCAAAAAAGGAAAGAAAAGGCTCATATCAATACAATTATAGAAGAAAATCGCTTCTCGGCCTTTTGGCTAAGATCAAGTGCAATACAATTATAGAAGGAAAAAAGGGGAAATCATAACAGACAACACCAAAATCCAGATTATTCACAACTATTTTGAAAATCTATACTCCTATAAACTGAAAACATGATAGCTTTCTAGAAACATATTAATAACAAAGAAAATATAAAAACCTTCAACATTCTGAAAATAGGCAGTGAAATGAAGCAATAGTAATTTTTAAAATTAAAAGAGAAAAAGCCTAACCAAGAAAATCCCAGGACCTGAGGAATTCACCTCTGAATTCTAAAAGAACTTTAGTAAAGATCTAATGTCAATATCCTCAAACTTTTTAATGAAATTGAAAGTGAAGGAGTATTTCCTGGAAGGTAGCATTATTCTGATTCCAAAACTAGACAAGGACACAACCAAAAATAGACAACATAGAAAATTTCTTTAATGCAAACAGAAATCATAGCATCCTTCTACATAAATAATGAACTCAGCAAGAAGAAAATTAGGAAAACAATACCGTTCTAAACAGTATCAAGAAAATTAAATACTTAGAATTAACCCAACTAAAAACATGAAAGACCTCTGTGATGAAAATCTGCAATACCTTGAGAAAAGGAGATTGAAGACAACATCAGAAAATAAAAAAATATTTCTGGCTCCTAAAAAGGCAGAAGTAATATAGTCAAAATGGCTGTAGTTTCAAAACTGATATACAGATTTAACACATCCCAATCAAAATACCAATAACATTCCTCACAGAAGTATAGAAAATAATGAAAAATTCATACAGAATCAGAACAGACTCAGGATAGTAAAAGTAATCCTAGGAAACAATGAAGCATGAGGCATCAAAATCCTAGACTTTAAGTTATATGACAAAGACACACTGATGAAACGAGCATGGTATTGGCACAAAACCAGATGTGGATCAATGGAACAGATCAGAGGATGCAGAAACTCAAGTAATACTCAACTATCGGATCTTTGACAAATGGGCCCAAAACACATACACATAGATAGATAGCCTTTTTAACAAGTGGTGCTAACGAAACTGGTTATTCAAATGCAGAAGACAGAATCTAGACCCAAGTCTCTCATCATGTACTAATTAAAATCCAAATGGAACAAAGATCTAAATGTTTTATTTTAATGTAATACAAGTAGACATCAATAAGGAAAATACAAAAATACTCTTTACTTCTCTAAAAAAAAAAAACTGCTGAAAGATAAAATAGGTAAAACTTTTCAAGTCGTTTGTGTAGGTGTACACTTTCTGAACAGAACCCCAGTTGCACAAGAAATAATCCCAAGAATCAACCAATGAGAACACATCAGAACTTAAAAGCTTCTGCACAGCAAAAAACCAAGAGTGAAGAGACAATTCACAAAATGCGGCGGGGGAGAATTTCTCAACTATTCTTTGCACAGAACTACCTAAAAAATTAAGATCTAACAATAAAAGATCTAAGAATATTTACACACCTGTGTGACCTACTTATTTCACTTATGAGGATGCCCTGAAGATACATCCATTTGAGTATGAATGACTCAATCTTAACTTTTTTTTTTTTTTTTCGAGACAGAGCCTCACTTTGTAGTTTAGGCTGGCCCTACACTCAGCCTCCAACTCACATCACAGCAATCCTCCTGCCTCTGCCTCCCGAGTGCTGGGATTACAGGCGTGAGCCACCACGCCTAGCACTGTGGTATGTGGTATTGATTGCTGCTGGGCATGAGTCTCCATGCCCAGCATTGTATGTGGTTACTAGGGAATTGAACCCAGGTTCTTGTGCTTGCAAGACAGGCACCGGAACCACTGAGCCAAATCCCCAGCCCGTCAACCTTATCATTTTTAATGGCAGAATATTATCATATCTCTTCTCTGGTATGAGAAAATGAAGATGTAAATGAGTTCTAGTAAATATAGTTGATATTGTGAAATATAAAATATTTAAAAGGAAAGAGGGTATAGGAGTAAATAACGAGGGGGAAAAGAATGTGATAGCAATTAAAAAAGGAAACAAAGCTTATGTAGATAGGAGGTGGGGGTTGCAGGTGGGTGGAGGAAGGGGAAAATGAGAATCAAGTCATGCCATATTCTGGTACAAACTCTCAATGTTGAATGTGATGATGATGTGTACTCATAATCTACCAATAAAGATTCAAATTTTTTAAAAAAATTTTTTTAAAAGATCTAAGAATAAAAGATCTAATCAAAAAAGGACAACTGAAATAAAGACACTTCTAAGAAGAAGTAAAAATAACCAATAAATACATGTAAAATGTTCAACATTCCTGGCAACTAGAGAAACACAAATAAAACAACATTAAGAGTCTGCCTCACTCCATAAAGAATGGTTAGTGTCAAGAAATCAAATAATACCAAGTGCTGGCATGGCTTCAAGGAAAAAAGAACCCTTCTATGCTGGTCGTAATGTAAACTAGTACAACCACTACGAAAATTAGTAAAGGGATTTTTCAAAAAACTAAAAGACAGGAATTCCATTTGATGCAACTACTCTCCTTCTAGATATCTTCTCAAGAGTTAAAGGGACACATGTTTATAACAGCACATATTTGTAGCAGTTAAGTCTTGGAAGCAGCTTATATGTCCATCAACAGACAAATGAATAAAGAAAACGTGACATTTGTATACAGTGGAATACACTCTACCACAAAGAAAGATAAACTTGAGTCATGCGTAGGAAAATGGATGCATCTTGAGACCATAATCTTAAGTGAAATAAGTCAGACACACAAGGTTAAATATCAAATAAGTTTCTTTTATAAGAAACCAAATAAAGAACAAAATAAAAAGTAGATCATATGTGCACCCATGTTTATAGCAGCCCAATTTGTGATTGCTACATCTTGGAAACAACCCAAGTGTCCATCAATTGGAGACTGGATAAAAAAAGCTGTGGTTCTTCTACAGGATGGAATATTACTCTGCCATAAAAAATGATAAGTTTGAATCATTTATACTTAAATGGACATACCTTGAGGATATCCTCATAAGTGAAATAAATAGGGCACAGATAGGTACACATCACATCTTTTCTCTGGTATGAGAAAATAAAGATGTAAATGAGTCCTAGAATTGTATGTTATATATTGTGAAATAGAAAATGCTCAAAGTAAAATAGGGTGAAGGGGGAAAAATAATGAGATTATAACAAAAAAGTAAGGAAACAAATTTTATGTATATGGGGAGGGCAGTAGGGTGGGTAGGGCTATGGGAAAAAAATGAGAATTAAGTTGTGTCTTATACTGGTACAAATGCCCATTATGGAGTGCAATCATGATGCATATATGTAATGTACCAATAAAGATAATTTTTTAAAAAAAGGTAGATCATGGGAAACAGGAGGAACACCTCTTGCAAAAGGAAATGAGACCAAGAGATGGAGGCAGATGGGACTAAGAAAAAGGGAAGGGGATGAAAAAATAATTCAGATGTATTATGTACATGTATTAATTCCCTAAATGGAACATAATCATTATATACTGCAAACATGTACAAATAAATACAAACATTTATTCAAAATAAAAAGTACAAATGGAAAGTCTGGAAGATATCAGTCTGTGAAGCTTTGGAGGTCACTTGGAATATGCTTTTTTCCACTATGCTAACGGTAACAGTAGCCCCTGAAGGATTTAATAATATGAAAGTAGGGAGACAGGCAGGGAGATATCATCAGATTTGCATTCTAGAAAGATGGGTCTAGTGAGAAAGGCTGAAAAAAATCAAAGAAATCAGAATGTCCGAACAGAGTTTCTAGAGAACCAGGAAGGTAAGTAGGAATGAGCGCAAGGGATAAGAATAAATTCAGTAAGCTGCCTCTTCCTGGAACAAGATGCAAAGGACAGAAGGAAAGATCTGAATGGCCATATGTGGAAGCAGAAGAGAGAAGATAAGTTGAAAAGTTGATTATCCTAGAAGAGGGTACAGGGCTTGATACAGAGAAGGCTGCAGTCAATATTTACTCTGTGTTAATGAATATAAAGACAGGAAACAACTGCAGTGACAAATGAGAAAAGGCTCCAGCTAGAGACGTGTATAAGGATCGCCTAGCAACACAAGGCCCACTGTGCTAATTTTACTGAGAGTGGGCCATCAGCACCCATATGGAAAATTATGTTGGCTCCACTGTATCATAAATTTGGAAACACTGTGGACACCTGCACTCAGAAAAATCTGAATCCTACTATTATACTGCTTTTAAATGCTGAAAATTACAAGGGAAATATCTTTAGTGCACTTGATTACTAACTCACTAGAGTAACCGTGGCCATGCTGTGATTAATCATCACTGCTATGAATACTTTAGAAATTATTTTTGTTGTTTGTATTTTTTAAAGAAACATAAATTATGACTACATTTATCATGTGTAAATGAACTGACATTTCTTCACACAGTTTTTTCAACAAATAAAAAAGCAATATGGCTTAAAAAAAGGTCATAATTGTGTCTTGTTTCTATACTATACCAGTTCTACTTGCTAGCCTGCCAAATGTTACCATTATTTCTTCTGTCCTTTTGGTCACAGAGGGTATAAGGTGTCATCTTTGATACCAATTGCAGCAAGCACAGGCCACAAAGTAATTTTGATCATTATGATAATCAAGGACATGTTCCTTTCTGTTATAGCACCTTACACATAGAAATGCATTTTATTATTGTTTCCTAAATAGGAAACAAATTAATCAATTGGAGGTTGGAAAGAAAATATTGTAATTTAATTTTCTATTTGCTTTTATTCTTTGAAAAGCAAAGAATTGGGTTGATATTGTGTCTCGTTAGGTATGCGATGTCAATTCTCTTCAAACTGGTCTAGAATCCACACAATCCAAATCAAAATCTTTTATTTTTTTCAGTGTTATGAATTGAACCCAGAACCTTCACACTGACCTACATCCCAAGTCCTTTTCTTTTTTAATAAATTTTATATTTTGAGATGTGATCTCACTAAGTTACGCAGGTAAGACTCAAACATGGGGTCCTACAGGCTCTATCTCCAGAGTACAGAGATTACAGGCATGCACTACCATATCTAACAAAGTCCAATTTTTTAAATAGCCAAAAATAAATTTTTCTTTAGAAATCAACAGTCTAATTATGAATTCATATGTAATCTCCAGATCGATTTTGATTTTTAAAAGACCGTTGGAATATTTAGACTCTTTGATACCAAGATTTGCTATAAATATACAATTATCAATATAGTGTGTTATCAATATGAACACTGACAAATAGATGACTGTAGCAAAACGAAGAGTTCAGAAACAGATCCACAAATATATGAACATTGATTTTTTACTAACATATAAAGATAATTCATAGAAGTAAAGAAAATTTTTCCATAAATGTATGGAATATATACCTATATGCAAAAACAAATTTTGATCCTTACTTGAAATTACATGTGAGCACTTATTCAAAATGAAACAGGTCTAAATTTAAAACTTAAAGCTATAAAATTTACATTAGTTATCTTTGTGAAACTAAGTTACGCAAAAACTTCTTAGCTGTACCACCAATTATACAACCCATAAAAAAAACCTCAACAAATTGAGATTCAAAGTCTTCTGAAGATCAGAAGTTTTTAAATTTGATAAAAGAACAAAACGACAATCCATAACTGCAAAAAATGTATTTGTCAACTATGTACCGGCTAAAGAATAAAGAACTCAATAATAAGACAACAAAAATTCCCATTTAAAAAAATAGACAACATTTTTAATAGATACCAGAGAAGCCAGGCAGTTATGAAATAAGAAAATATATAGATGCTCAACATTACTTGTTTTCTGGAAAAATGCAAAGTAAAATCTAATGAGGTACCCTGGCACGTCTCCTAGAATGTCTAGCATTTCAAAGACAGAGCACACTCAAGCCTGGCAGAGAAGGGGAGCAGCTGGCATTCTCACACTGCGGGTATAAATATCAAATTGTATAATCATCGTAGAAAGGTTTGGCCATTTCTAAAATATTAAATACACACCACCTACATAAATCACATCATTCACCCTCAGTTTTTATTTATGAGGGGGGAAAAAGCAGCATACACTCATACAAAAGCTTGCACACAAATAGTCACACTTGTAGATGCACTCTTTCTAATAGCAAAAACTAGAAAGAGCTCAAATATTCATCATCAAGTGAATGGATAAATGACAGTACCATACTACAGAATACTACTAAGAAATAAAAAGAATGAACTACTGAAGTACTCAAAATCAGTGTATTGGAAATATATATTCTGAGTGGAAGAAAGCATAGAATATATACAGTATATTCTAACTTACATAAAATTCTAGGAAATGCAAGTTAGGATGGATAACAGAAAGATTAGTAATTTCCAGAGAAGTAACAGATGGGAAGAACAGAGAGGAAAAATAACCAAGAAAGCTATTGACATTTATTATCTTGATTGTAATTATAGTTTTAACAAATAAATTCATATGTTAAAACTTATCAAATTGAATACTATATAGATTCGGTAAAATATAATCATTACATCCTCACCTATTATAGTATTACTTAGAAAGGTAAAAGGTACCACGTGTTAACATTTCAGGATTCCAGCTGTATTTATGAAATGCAAAAAATCCTTACCTCATGAAGAATTATGAAAATTATTAATTGGTATTGACCAGATTAAGTGAAAGTTCCAAATGTCATACAAATTGCCTTTAGGTATGTCATTTTGGGCTGAATTTATCTTTGATTTGGAAAAATTACTTGATTTGTAATATCACTTAAATGTACATGTAAATCAAGCTTTCCAAGTGGTTGTACTAGCGTACTATAAAAATTATGTATTTCATATGAATGACATAAGCGTCTAATATGTAAACTAAAAACTGATAAGTGCATTTGCTGTGGTTTGAGTATGGTTTCTCCCTGCTGAAATTGTGTTGCTATGTGATTGTTATGTGACAAGGTCTGAAAATAGAATCTTTAAAAGGGGATTAGAACAATCCAAAAAGTGAACTACCTCAACTCCCTAAACTGATAACAAGGGAAGTAACAAAAGAGATAAAGGAAGCCATAGGAAAAAAATCAAAGCAGAAATAATTTCACAGATAACTACAGAGGTGGCAACCAGAAGGAAAGACATGCTTAGTAAGTCTAGAACAGATACAGGAAAAGATACAGGAGCTCAGGAAAATGATGGTAACCATGAATTCTCAGCAAAGAAAACATGGAAACAATGAATACCCAGTATGGAAAAAAATGGAATCTATGAAAGAGATTCAAGAGATATCCAGGAGATTAAAAAGTCCACTGAAAACATACACAGCAGAAAGATCCAGTGTGAGGACAGAATATCAAATGTAGAATACAGAACGATGGTTAGCAAACATGAAAAGAGATTTCTTAAAAATAGCAAAGAACCATGAGAAATCAATCTAGTAGCTGTTAGATGATACAAAGAATAACTTAAGATTGATCAGATTCAATAAAAAAGCAAGAGTTAGTATAAATGACATAAGAAACCTGTACACAGAAATCATGGCAGAAAACTTAACAACAGGGAAAAGTGAGCCATACAGGACTCCAATTAGCCATGAGCAAAACTAAATCTTCTGCAACGTATGAAATAGTCAAGATTCCAGAAATTTAATAGGCATAGAATATTAAGAGCTACTAGAGAAAAGAAATAAGTCACACACAAAAAAAAGCCTATCAAAATCATAGCAGACTTCTCAACACAAATGCTCAAATCAAGGAAAGCATGGAGTGAAGTTTGTTTTCCTAAAAGAAAACAACCTCTATCTGAGACTGATGTACCCTGCCAAAGTATCTTTTAAAATCAATGAAGAAATAAGATAATTCCATGACAAAGAACAATGGAAGAAATTCATGACCACATCAGCACTCCAAAGTGTTCTGAAGGATACCCTAGAAAGACATAACAAGAATTACAACTCCATTAATCCTGAAATGATGACTTAGACATTCACCTATATATGAACAAAATGTTAGGGTACCCAACTATTTAAAAATTCTAAATAAACCACCATCAGTCAATGAAATTGAAGATGTAATTAAAAACCTACTAAAAAAGAAAAGTCTAGGCCCTGATGGATTCTACAAGAAATTTAGAGATCTAATCCTGCTACTTCTCAAACTTCTTAATGAGGTTTAAAAAGAAGTAATATTACCAAATTCATTACTGCAAGCAAGCAGTACCGTGATTCCAAAACCAGAAAAGGATCTAATGAAAAGAAGATAATTGCTCATACACTAACACTGAACATAGGCTCAAAAATCCTTAATGTTGCAAACAGAATGCAACAGTTCATAAAAAGTGTTATATACCATCACCAAGCAGGATTCATCCCACGGATGCAAAGATGGTTCAATATATGTAAATCAATAAATGTAGAGAAGGGTGTGGGCTCTCCACTACGTGTGGGCCTGTGAGGGAAAGTGGCTCAGAGACTGAGGCACAGGAGCCCTAGTAAGAAATGGCCCAGATGCAATCCTGCAGCATTTTGCTGGCAAATTTCAAATGACCAGGACCAAACCAGAAGGGTGTGGGCTCTCCACTCTGGGTGGGCCTATCAAGGGAAGTGGCTCAGTGACTGAGGCGCAGGAGCCCTGCTTTCCTGTGACCAGGGAGAAACCAGAAGGCTGCAGAGTCATTTCCTTGTTGGTCAGACTAGACACAACAGATACAGGGCGAAAAGCCTCTAGAGACACCACCTACTTGTCTGTGGACATTAGTAAGTACTGCAGCAGTGTTGGAACATAGACAGAGGCTTTCAGTGCATCCCTCTGCCCAGTCCACCATGTCAAAAAAAAAAAAAATCACTAACTTGAAAAGTGAGGAGATTCTGTTCACCACAGCCATCAGTGAGTTGAGTGAGTCAGTTCCACCTTCAAGATTCTGGACTCTTGCAGAATTGATGGCTACAGGACTTCTTTGAGCTCTACTCAGTCATTTTATTCAGAACCTAGACAAAGAATGGCGGTCACCCTGAGACTCCATGAGTCTCCCTGAGACTAATCAACTTCAATCTGTACACTATTGCCCATACCCTTTACAGGAGACAACAAATCCACCTTGTGAAGGGCCACTTTGGCAGTGTTCCTAGCTTTACATTCTTGTGCTTATTGTTATTGCTGTTGTTATTATTCTTTTTCTTTCTTTGCTCTGACCTCACTTTTTTTTTCATCTTTCTACTCTGCTGTTCCTGAATCTATCCAACTTTGGATTTCTTCTCTGCTCAACTACTCTCATTTTTACAGAAGAGGGAAAATAGTCTCCTATTTACTCACTGCTACTCCATACCCGTATTTTCCTCCTGATCCCTGATCCTCTCTCCTCCAGTCAGAATCAGTACCTAGACGTAAAAGGATTTCAGTCTTCTCTAATTTCTCTTCTTTCTATATTATTTATTAGAGGAGAGGGTACAAAGCCTCTAGCAGTGCTGCAGTTCTTAGTCGGCTCTCTCTCACATTTTCTATTCTGCCTCTGTTGTCCTCTAGTATCTATAAAGTTCTCCAGATCTATGTGATCTTTATACATCCTCAAATCTTTTGCTTTCCATTATTCTACCTCCCCAACTCCCCAGTAAACTTTTATTCCCAAAGGGAAGTGCTGTTACATTCAAGGACCTATACATTGTAAATCTGATTAATTCTAAATTTAAGCAAATGGTTATAGACATAACTCTTGAGGTTAAAATTATCGGGATAATATTTGCCAGTGCTTATCATTTCCTGTGCTGTGTTCAATACTGTTGATGATACTGATTGTATTATGTTAAGAAAGATAATGTGATTGTTTTGTTCAAACACAGAATTGAGAATGTGTGCTAGAGTTGAGAATATTTAAGGGCCATTACAGAACCAAGAAGGACAACTCAAGAAGTAGCCATCTCCTAAGTGATCCAAATACTAGAAAGAAAGAGATTTGCAACAAACATTAGCCAGACATTAGTCAAGGAATTAATGAAGAAGATAAGCAAGGATTAGAAATGAGAAAAAAAATTCAAAAACCCAAATATAGAGATCATCAACACAGGGGAATCCAGGGAAAAGGGAAGTAGAGCAAACTGAAGATCTATCACCAAAACTCTCTGAGATGGTAGCAAAAGCAGATCTAGAAAAATGGGAATCAGAACTGATCTCTGAGGTGAAAACAGAGATACTGTCCATAGTGAATGATATGATTGATAAGGCTATAGATGTGTTCAGGGGTATAATAGAATCTAAGATAGTAAAACTAATGGATCCTTTTAAACAACTTCAAACAAAGTATGAGATGACTAAAAATGAGAATGAAAGTTTACAAAGTAGGGTGAATGAAACCGAGGACTGAATTTCAGACCTAGAGGACAGGATCACAGCCAATGAACAGGAAAGGTATAATTTATGGAAAATGACAAGGGACCATGTGAAATCAATCCAATAGATGATGCAAAGAAGAATAATATAGGACTGATTGTAATCACTGAGGAAGCAGGAGACAGTGAAAAACACACAAAAACAACTGTTCAAAGATAACTTCACAGGAAAAGGAAAAGAACTGGACATACAGATAAATGAGGCATATAAGATTCTAAATGGTGATGATAGTTAAAAAAAAAAACCTACACCTAGGAATACAATTATCAAGGTTCCAGATAGCCAACAAAAGAACAAAATACTGAAAAAAAACACATATAAAGGGAAGCCCATCACGGCAATGCAAACACTAAAGGCAATGTGAGCCTGAAGTGAAGTGCTTCCAAGCTTAGAGGAAAACAATCTCCAATCCAGACTGATGTGTCCTACAAAACTATCTTTCCAAACTTACAGGGAGGGCCGGGGAGTTAGTTCAGTGGTTCCAGCACCTGTCTTGCAAGTGCAAGGACCCAGGCTCGATCCCCGGTAACCACATACCATACTGGACGTGGAGACTCACGCCCAGCAGCAACCAGTACCACATACCACAGTGCCGGGCGTGGTGGCTCACGCCTGTAATCCCAGCACTCAGGAGGCAGAGGCAGGAGGATTGCTGTGATGTGAGTTTGAGGCTGAGCTCAGGGCCAGCCTGAACCACAAAGCGAGACCCTGTCTCAAAAAACCTAAAAAAAAAAAATTTTTTTTTAATTGACAGGGAAATAAGATAATTCCTGGATGAGGAAAATCTGAAAAACTTCACAAATACAAAACCTGTACTCCAAAAACTTCTAAAGAATATCTTGGAAAAAAAACAATAAAAGTCACAAACTCATGAGATTCAGCAGAGTCTCATTGTCGTTGGACAAGGCAAGAAATTGAATGGAAAGGGGCAAAAGCAAAGAATAAAAGAGTCAAGAACAGAAAAACATGCTAGCAGTTCTAAATCAGACCATATCAGTCATAATCATTAATGTCAATGACATCAATATGCCAATTAAAAGACACAGACTGGCAAAATGGATTAAGAAACAAGATTCTACAATATGTTACATACAAGAAAAACACCAAATTCAGAAAGAAATCCATTGACTAAAAGTAAATTGATGAAAATCAATTTTCCATGTTACAGGAAACTGAAAAAAAAAAAAAAAACAGGAGTGGCTATCCTATTTGCACAAAAAACAGATTGCAAACAAAAACTGATTAAGAGAGACAAACAATGACACTCCATCCTCATACAGGAACAATCTAAGAGAAAGAAATGATGTTCATAAATATTTATGCACCAAACTCCGGTGCACCCAACTGTATAAAACAAATATTAATGGATATGAAAAGCCAGATAAGAACTAATACAAGAGTAGTAGGGGACTTCAATACCCAGCTGTCACAATTAGACAGATCAACTGGACAAAAGATCAATAATGAAATTCTTGAACTGAATCAAACCTTTTAACAAATGGACTTAATAGATGCCTACAGAGTATTTCACCCTACAAAGTCAGAATATACATTATTCTCAGCTTTTCATGAGTCATTCTCCAAAATGAACCACATGTTAGTTCATAGAACATGTTTAATTAAATGCAAAGGAACTGAAGTTATACCCAATACACTGTCAGACCATTGTGCCTTGAAATTGGGGCTGAATAGCAAAAGAAATTCCAAGATGCTCACAAACAAACTGGAAATTGCAGAATACTCTTCTGAACAACCAATAGGTCACAAAAAATTAGAGAGCAAATTATGCAGTTTCTATAATTAAATGATAATGCCACTACAACATATAGAAATTTATGGGACACAATGACAGCAATTCGAATAAGGGAAATTCATAGCAGTGAATGCCTACACCAGGAAAACAGAGCAAGCTCAAATAAACAATCTAATGCTGAAATTCAAACTACTAGAAAAAGAGGAGTAAGACAAACCCAAAGCTCATACTGGGGAGGAGATTATAAGCATCAGAGAAGAAATTAATGCAATGGAGACTAAGAGAATGATACAAAAAAATCAACAAATCAAATAGTTGGTTCTTTGAAAGGCAAAATTGACAGACCTTTAGCCAATCCTTATCAAACAAAGGAAGAAAAAGGCTCAAATTCTTGCTATTAGGAATGAGAAGGAGGAAATCATCACAAATTCAGCAGAAGTCCAGAGGATAATAAACACCTACTTTGAAAATTTGTACACCAATACAATGGAAAACGCAGAAGAAATAGATTCCTAGATACATATGAACTTCCAGAATTGAATAAAGAACATATAAAAATGTTAAACACCCCAGTATCAATTTGTGAAATTCAAAATGTAATTTAAAAAAAAGAAGCCTGCTCACAAAGAACAGCCTTGGACCTGATGGCTTTACTTACAGAATTTTACAAAATTTTCAAAGAAGAATTAACTCTACTACTTCTCAAACTCTTTAATGAAATCAAAAGGGAAACAGTTCTCTCAAATTCAATTCCTGAAGCAACCATTACATTGATTCCAAAAGGAGAAAAAGACCCAACCAAAAAAAGAGAACTACAGACCAATCTCTCTAATGAACATAGATGCAAAAATCCTCAGTAAGATACTAGAAAACAGAATACAGAGAATCATCAAGAAGATCATACACCCTGACCCAAGCTGGATTCATCCCAGACATGCAGAGATGGTTCAACATATGTAAATCAATAAATCTAATATACCATATTACATGACTGAAGGACAAAAACCATATGGTCATCTGAATAGATGCAGAAAAAGCATTCAACAAAATCCAGCACCAATTTATGATCAAAACCCTACATAAAATTGGAATAGGTGAACTTTATCTCAATCTATTAAAAGCTATTTATGAGACACCAACAACCAGCATCATTCTAAAAGGTCAAAAACTGAAACCTTTCACACTAAGATAAGAAACAAAACAAGGTTGTTCACTTTCACCACTCCTGTTCAATATAGTGCTAGAAACAGTAGGCACAGCAATTAGACAAGAGAAAGAAATAAAATAAAGATAGAAAAAGAAGTTAGAATGTCATTTGCTGATGATATGATACTCTATGTAGAAGATCCTAAAAACTCAACCAAAAAGACTGTTAAGACTTAATTGGTAAATTTAGTAACGTAGCTGGATACAATGTCAGTGCTCAAAAGTTAATAGCCATTTTCTACACAAATAATAGACTCACTGAGAGAGAAATTGGGGAGTCAAGACCTTTCACAATAACATCCAAAAAATGAAATATCCAAGAATCTATCTAATAAAGGCAGTGAAAGATCTCTACTCTGAAAACTACAGCACTCTGAAAAAGGAGACAGAAGAAGATATCAGAAAATGGAAAGACATCCTTTGTTCCTGGGTAGGAAGAACCAATATTGTCAAAGTAACTATATTCCCACAACTCCTATATA
Organism: Petromus typicus; assembly: GCA_004026965.1. Taxonomy (NCBI): domain Eukaryota; kingdom Metazoa; phylum Chordata; class Mammalia; order Rodentia; family Petromuridae; genus Petromus; species Petromus typicus. Next base: position 10,820 of record PVIR01019088.1, on the reverse strand, counting down.
GATTCAATGCAATCTCGATAGAAATCCCAATATATTTCAAAGATTTAGAGAAAATAACCCAACACTTCATCTGGAAGCAAAAAAGACCTAGAATAGCAAAAGCAATTGTACTTAACAAGGATATGGTGAGGGGTATCATGATCCCCAACATAAAAATATATTACAAAGCCACTTTGATGAAAACCACATGACACCGCAAAGGAACAGACCCGAGGATCAGGGCTAGTTTACATTTACTCATTTATATCTTCAGTATGTAAATAGTAAAAGCTAGTGATAGTTTTTACTATTTATATACTGAAGAAGTGAATGAGTTCTAGAATTATGATAGATATTGTGAAATAGAAAATATTCAAAGAGAAATGGAGTGTAGGGCTAAGTAATGAGGGCAAAGAAAAAATGTGATGGTAAAAAAAAATGAAACAAAACTTATGAATACAGGGAATGGGCACTGTACGTTGAGTAGAGGAATAGGAAAAAATGAGAATTAAGTCATGTCATATACTGGTACAAATTTTCAATGTTGATTGTGATCATGATGTTTATATATAATGTACTAATAAAGATTCAAGTAATAAATAAAAAGAAATATAATAAACTATATCAACAGACAAAAGCAATATGATCATCTCAATAGATATAGAAACAGTATTCAACAAAATCCAAAACCCATTCAAGATAAAAGCCCTACAGAAAATTGAAAGAGATGGTCTTTATCTCAATCTGATAAAAGCTATTTGGGACAAACCAACTGCTAACATCACACTAACTGAGCAAAAGCTTCAAGCTTTCCCTATAAAACCAGGAATACAAGGAAGTCAACTGTCACTACTCTTTCAATACATGTCTGGAAACACTAACCAGAGCAATTAGACAAAGGAAAGAAATAAAGGGAATAATGATAGAGAAAAAAGAAGTTAAATTATCATTATTTGTGGATGGCATAATAACCTACATAGAAGACCCCAAAAACTCCACCAAAAGACTTCTAGATTTTTTTTTGTCAGGGTCTCACTTTTTGTAGCTTAGGCTGGCCCTGAGCTCAGCCTTGAATTCACAGCAATCCTTCTGCCTCTGCCTCTCAAATGCAGGGATTACAGGCGTGAGCCACCACACCCAGCACTATAGTATGTGATTCTGATTGCTGGTGGGTACGAATCTCCATGCCCACATTGTTGTATGTGGTTATTGGGATCGAATCCAGGCCCTTGCACTTGCAAAGCAGTCACCAGAACCACTGAGCTAAATCCTCGGCCCAAGACTTCTAGATTTGATAATCAAATTAAAAATGATAATCAAATGGATATAAAGTCAATGCTCAAAAATTAATAGCATTCCTATGTACAAATAAAAAATGGGGAGAAATCATAGAAACAACCTCTTTCACACTAGGTAAAAAATACAATACTTAGGAATTAATCTAATGAAGGAAGTAAAAGAATTCTACTCTGAAAACTACACTAATCTGAAAAAGGATATCAGAAAAGAGACAACCCTTGTTCTCAGATAGGAAGAAGTAATATATTAAAAATAGGTATACATCCAAAATTGTTATACACTTTTAATGCAATCCCAATCAAAATTCTAACAGTGTATCTCCCAGAATTAGAAATAACAATCCTGAAATTCTTTTCAACCTAGAAGATACATAGAATAGCAAAGGCAATCTTGGGCAACAACGCCAGGCATGCAGTATCACAATCACTGACCTGAGATTATACTAAAAGCAACTGTGATTTAAAAATAAAACAAAAACAAAAACAGCATGGTACTGGTGAAAAAACAGACCCAAGGATCAGTGGAACAGACTAGAAGATGCACAGACTCTAGATGTACCAAGACACTTAATCTTTGAGCAAGGAGTCAACACTTTCACTAAAAGAAAGATAGCCTCTTCAATAAATGATGCTGAAACATGGCTTTCCACATCGTGAGGACAACATCTAGACCCATTTCTCACTGTGCACTACACTAAAATCTAAATGGATCAAAGATCTAAACATTAAAACAGAAACACTGAGTCTGCTGGAAAAGAGAATAAGTAAAACTCTTGAGGATATAGAAGTAGGCAAAAACTTCATGAACAAAACCCATACTGCACATGAAATACTGCAGAGAATCCACAACTGGGGCCTCATCTTATTAAAAAGTTGTTGCACATGAAGAGAATTGGCCAACAAAGTGAAGAGTCAACCTACATGGTGGGAAAAAAATTTTGTCAACTTTTCATCACACAAAAGACTATTGTCTAAAATATATAAAGAACTCAGAAAAAAATCAGACCCACCCAAATTTAAAGGCCTAATCCAAAAATGAGCATTTGAAGTGAAAGAATACTTCTCAGATGAAGAAATAGACATAGCAAATAAATATTTGAAAAATGTTCAATATCACTGGTCATTCATGGATTGAAGTTAAAACAAGACTGAGATCTCATCTCATTCCAGGAAGAATAGCTGCGATCAAGAAACCAACCAATATCAAAGGCTGGAGGCAATATGGGAAACCAGAATCCTTCTGTACCATTGCTGGGAATGCGGACTGGTGAAATTACAGGGGGAATTAGTGTGCAGATTTCTCAAAAAGTAGAAGTTCCATTTGATCCAGATATTCCTCTTACTGGTATCTTCCTAAAAGAATTAAAAGCATCATGCCACAGCCATATATGCACCCCCATATTTATAGTGACAAAGTTTGTAATATCTAAATTTTGGAAACAGCCCAAATGTCTGTCAACAAATGAATGGATAAAGATGTGGGGGTTTTATACAATTGGGTACTACTCTACTATAAAAAGATGAGCTTCAGACATTTATATTTAAGTGGATGGACCGTGAGATCACTCTTAAATGAAATAAATAGGACACAGATGTTTAAATGTTGTATTGATTCTCTGGTGTGAGAAACCAAAAGTGAAAACAAGGATTAAAATGTATCACAGATAATGGGAAATGGGAAGAAAATGTTCAAATAAGAAAGGGAACAAGGGAGGTGGGAGGGAAAGACAAAGGAAGGGACAAAAAAAGTGAAAATGGAAAAATGGAAAAGTTTTTGTACATAGGTAGGGATGAGGACTTGAGGGGAAGGAGGAATAGGAAAAACGGGGCAGATGAAGATTTCCTATACCATTATGTATGCCTAAAATGTACCAATAAATGTTTTGCTATTTAAAAAGTTAAAAGTAGAAATTCCATTTGACCCAACTATACCTCTCCTAGGTATAAGTACCCAAAGAATTAATAGGCCTCATCAACAATAATAGCTAAATATTACATGATTTCTCCTCTATGAGAAATCAAAAACAAAAACAAATGAGTAAAATAAGAAGCAGGCTGACTTTTTGGAGATGGAGCAGGAGTGCAGAAGGGGTCAGGGAGAGAGCAAAAATGATCAAAATATGTTACATACACATATTAATTCCCCTAAATGAATATAACTAGTACATATTGCAAACATACACTAATGAAAAGGCAAAACACTTATTAAAAAAGAAAGAAAGAAAGACAGTAAGGAGCTATACAAAAAGAAAAAAGACACGTCAAGACCCACCAAGGAGGACTCACACAAACCAAGAGAGGCCTCAGGAGAAACTGTACCTGTTGATTGATATCTTGATCTTGAACTTCCAGCCTCCAACATGGTTAAGAAAATAAATTTCTGTTGCTTAAGCTACTCCAACTGGTATTCTGTTATGGCAGCCCTGGCAGACAAAACACTATTTTCAACATAGAAACTAGCATGTCTGGAACAGTAAGGTTTTTCTGGGTCAGAAGCCAAATCAAGAGGATCTCAATTTAGAAGCTGAAAATGTGGAGGAAATGTGCTTCCAGAAATTCTCTCAGAATGAATGCCCCTAGCTTCTGCCATTTAGCGAGAATTGATCACCTTGTCCTATTCATTTTTCAGAGATTTTATATGCAGGAATGAAGTTATTACACCCCACAGTTTGTCATTCACTATAGATGAGTTTGCCTAAGAGCCTGGCCAGCCCAGGCTTAGTGTGTCCCGTGGCTCATCCTGAGTGCTCTCCTTTGACTCCTCCTGTAGAACTGAAGGATCTCCCTTTCAGACTTTCTCCTCCTCTTTGAGAGAGGAAGACTAGTGTGGACTGTGCATGCACACACAGATTAAAAGTTGGTCCTAAAAACTGCTTACGTAGTATAATATCTTTAAATATATACAATTACACAGATGTGTTAAATACCTGTTTCTAACAGCTTTGGGCTACTCCAGAGAACCTCCCTTATATTCCACAAGGTGGCTTTTGATCTCTAGATGATCTTATAAACCAGGGGTAGACACCTCTACTCCATTCCCAAAGAGCAGAATGGGGAAGTTCTGCAAAAGACTGAAGAGTTCAGAGAAAAACAGATGGGTTTTTTGCCTACACTTCACTCTGCCCACCTTCCCTAAGGAAGCCTCTACTGTCAGAGAGCCAATTCTTGGCTTTATACTGGTGGGTTGCCACAATGACATTCTCAATTCCATTTCTCTAAGAACACTGATATTACGATTCCCTGTGGGATATTTTCACTTACATGACCCAAATTCATTTTTCACTGATCCAACTCACTATCACCTTCAACATTTATATCTGGGGTTCCTGTAGGTCAGAAACCATCTCACTATATGTATTTATCCATTCTTTTCCAAATATGAAAGAATTCTTTATTTTAAAATTCCTATCCCATAGCTTTCCACAATAAAAGTCTCATACGGAATATATTTTTCCATTTCATCTATTTTTTATTACTCAAATAATCTTCCTTTCATAAGAGGGCTAAGTGCTACTATTCCTGAATAGATATTTACACAGAGAAACACCATACTCGATACACCATACTTGCATCCTATGAGTATATTAGTTTCTATGTGCTCACAAACAGTGTTGAAATGAAGACAAAACTATCCAGAGGTTTACTTTGGCTTTAGAAAATAAGGTTACCAAATAAATAAATACCAAATGTGGAGCAATGAGAAGAATATTGTATGTTCAGTGCCAATGATTCTGTTGACCCAATTCTAAGCACCTGATATCTATTTTTAAATGGACACAGAATTTCATTACTCCACATATTTTAAAGTTCAACTTACAAATATTATTATTCTATTCTAACTAGCAAATTTGAACAGTTTTAAGAATTTTGGGATAATACTGATTCTATGTTCAAATATTTTTAAGTAAATATAAATTTAATATACACAATTTATTTTTAAAGTACTTCAGTGGTACTTAAGTAATAATTTTTCTATAAATTCAAGTGATTCTTATACATACAGTAAACCAAATTTATAAATATTATTAGATTTATAATTCCATTTGCCTTAATACTATACCTAAATTAAAATTTCAAATTAAAAATCAACAATTCAAAAATGTCTTTATTTTTCTACATGATTTATAATTACTCTAGGACCTTTTGTTGAAAAGATGATTCTCCACTGAATTTTCTTTATATTTTTGTCAAAGATAAGTTGATTATATTTGCGTGAACCCATATCTGTGTTCTCTATCCTGCTTACAGTTTTCTTGAACATTGTGAAAAGAAAACTTGTCACAATTAATTTTATAATTTTACTTTTAGCTGACATAATTATACATTTTTATTGAGTATAATGTGTATTTCAATACATGTGTATATTGCATAATGATCAAATCAGGGCAACTGACTTATGTAATATTTATCATTTCTTTATTAGGAGGATATTAAAAAACTTCTTTTCTACTACTACTAATTTTAAAACATATCCTACAATATTGTTAACTATTATCACTCTACTGTATATAAAAACACTCAAACATATTTCTCCTAACTGTAACTTTGTGTGTATCTAACCTATCTCTTCTTATCCTTCATCCTCCACTGCATCCTCAAGAGTAACTACTATTCTACTCTCAATTTCCGGGGGATTAACTTTTCTAGATCCTACATGGGAGTAAGAAGTGCAAGTGTGTCTGCCTGAGCCTGGCTTGTTTCACCTAATGTCCTAAAAGCTTATCCATGCTGCTGGAAGTGACAAGGTTTCATCCTTTTTAATGAATGTACTGTATCAGCTGGCCCATCTTAGCTGTTGTAGTTGTGAGGTCCTGCAACCTTGTTATTTTGTGTTAGCTGTTTTTTAAGACAGCGTCTCACTTTGTAGTTCAAGCTGGTCCTGAGCTCAGCCTTGAACTCAGAAATTCTCCTGTCTCTGCCTCCTGAGTGCTAGGATTACAGGCATGAGCCACCACACATGGCATTGTGGTATGTGGTACTGATTGCTGGTGTGTGTGAATCACCACAACTGGCATTGTTGTATGTGGTTACTGGGGATTGAACCCAGGACCTTGCACTTGCAAGGCAGGCACTGGAACCATCGAGCTAAATCCTTAGCCTTCCAAAGTAGATCTTAATTTATATAAACAGATTAATGAGCTATAAGCTGAGTTTACAAACCAAAGAATTGAGGTTCTAAAATTCTTAATTTTAGAAAGTAGATATTAATGTAAAAGCAAACATAAATCCATTGAATTACATTTTTTGTGGGGAACTCAAGAACACCTTTGGGATCATCAAACACTCACATTTTATTCTATTATTTTGATAGAAGAGATTCTATAGTTTGGATCTTGATTGTCCCCCAACAGCCCATGTGTTGCAGGTTTGGTACACAACTATGGCCCTCTTAGAATGTGGTAGGATCTTTAGGAGGTGGAACCTAATGGAAGGAAGTGAGGACATTGGTAGCGCACTTTTGAAAGGAATATCAATAGCCCAACCCATTCTCCTCTCTCTGTGTTTCCTGTCTGTTATAAGATAAACCATCCTCTTCTGTCACATGCTCCCACCATGACGTACTACACTGCTATAGGCCTAAAGCCAAATGACTATAGACAGAAACTTCACAAATCATGACTCAAATTAATCCTACTTCATAAGTTGATTATTTCAGGTATTTTGTCACAACAACAGAAAACTAACTAGCACAAAAACCTCTTGAACAGAGAAGAGCAGGCAAGCAGCACAGAGCTTGAACTTTCACTGTACCTGGTAGAGGTTCTAGTCCTAATAAAGAGCCATTCCTTAAGATAACCTAAAACCAAGAGCACCTTGATATTCAAAGGGCATATCAACTCAAAAATACATGTTTTTACTCTATAAAGATGGCAAATCAATAAAAAGTAGGAAGAGAAGTGGGTGTTGTAATAAGACTGATCTTGTTTCTCATCTTTAAATATATCTCCAAGAATACAGCATTTATCAAGCCCTCTCAGTGAGATTAAAACTTACATGAGGTATTAACAGACAATCTTATACCTTTTAGAATCTTAATACAATGAGAACCAGTGCCTCTAAGTGTGCAGCAATCACAGTGGCTGGCCAGAGTGACATAGAAAATGCAACAAGCTTAAAGTGAAGCCACAAAATAATTCCCCATCTGAAAACAATGGATTCCCTTTTCAGATTTGTGTGACTACCTATTTTTCAGGCACTTTAGGCTTTCAGGATGCAGATCTGTAAGCATCAAATTCCTAGATTCACATGAATTACCAAAGCTGAACCAAGGAGATGAGTAATTTGATCCCCTACTAGTCAATTAAATTAAAAATGCAACTGTAAAGTTATCAATTTAGAAAAGCCCAGGCCCTGACAGATTCACTGCTGAATTCCACAAGAAATTTAGAGAAGCTCTACTGCCAATTCTATTTAAAATTTTCATTGAAATAGAAATTTTTGAGGAAGCAATATCCTCAAAAACAATATTTGGAAACAAATATTGCCCTGATATCAAAACCAGAGAAGACCCCAACCAGTAAAGAAAACTACATGCCAATCTAACTACACAACATAGATGCAAAAATCCTCAGTAAGATACTGGCAAACAGAATGGAATAAATCATCGCGAAGATGATACTCCATGGATGCAAGGATGGTTCAACACAGGTAAAGCAATAGATGTAATATATCATATCAACAGAGCCAAAGATGAAAATCACATAATAATATTAAGAGGCAAAAAATCATTTGATGAAGTCCAACAGCCATTCATGATAAAAAAAAAACTCTACAGAAAATTGGAATAGATGGTCTTTACCTTAGTTTAATAAAAGTCATTTATGACAAATGAACAGCCAACATCATACCAAACGATCAAAAATTAAAAACTCTCACACTAAATTCGAGAACAAGGTAAGAATGTTCACTACTGCCACTTCTATTCAATACAGTTCTGGAAACATTACCTAGCACAATTAGAGAAGAAAAAGAAATCAAAGTACTAAAGATAGGAAAGAAGTAAAATTATTATTTGCAGATGGCATTATTCTCTAAACAGAAGACCCAAATATTCTACAAAAAAAACTTCTAGATCTAATAACCCAATTCAGTAGCATAGCTAAATACAAAGTAAACACTCAGAAATCAATAGCATTCCTGTATACAAGTAACAAGCTCACTTAGAAAGAAATTAGGGAAGCCATTCCTTTCAGAACAGTGTCAAAAAAATGAAATACCTAGGAATCAAAGGAAATAAAAGACTGATACATAGAAAATTACAATACTCCTAAAAGGTGATGAAGATGGTATAAAAAGATGGAAAGTTAGCCCTTGTACTTGGGTAGGAAGAGCCAGCACAGTGAAAATTCTGGCCACACTTTCAAAATTCAACGCAATTCCAAACAAATTACCACTAGCATACTTCACAGAACTACAGAAAACATTCCTAAACTTCATTTAGAACTGGAAGAAACCTAGAAGAGAACAAACAGTTCTGGGCAGGAGAGGCAAGACAGAGTGCAGCACAACCCCTGACTACAGAGCTACTTTGATAAAATAGCATGGCATCAGACAAAACAGACCTTAGGATCAATGCAACAGATTTGAAGCGGTGGAAACAACATGATACACTCAGCCACCTTATCTTTGGCAAAGGGGCCAAACACCTTCACTGGAGGAAAGATAGTCTCTTAATAAGTGATAGTAAAAAAAAAAAAAAAAAAAAAAAACCCGCCTTTTTAAAAATTTAATTGAAATCTTTATTGGTACATTACATATACACATGATGATTGCACACAGATGTGTAAATATCATATCTTTTCTCTGGTATGAGAAAATGAAAATGTAAATGAGTTCTACTATATATAGTTGATATTGTGAAATAGAAAATATTTAAAAAGAAAGAGTGTAGGGGTAAATAACGAGGGGGAAAAGAATATGATAGTAATAAAAAAGGAAACAAAGTTTATGTTTATGGGGGTGTAAGGTGCTGGGTGGGTGGGGGAAGGGGAAAAATGAGAATCAAGTCATGTCATATTCTGGTACAAACTCTCAATGTTGAATGTGATGAAATGTATATTCAGTATGTACCAATAAAGATTTGAATTTAAAAAAACACATCATACCACAAGGCTATCTATATGCACGCCTGTGTTTATAGTGATATAGTTTGTAGTAGGTAAATCCTGGAAACAGCCCAAATGCCCATCAACTGAAGCATGGGTACAAAAGATGTGGCTTTTTAGTATACACAATGGAGTCCTACTTAGCCATAAAGAAAGATAAACTTGAGACATTTATAACTAAATGGATCAACTTGAGACTATACACATAAGTGAAATAAACCAGACACCTATGTGTGAATATCTCATTGTCTCTCTGGTGTGAGAAACTGAAAGTGTAAACAAGGACAAAAATGCATAGTAGACATGAATTAGGAAGAAACTGTTCAAAAGGAAAGGCAAGCTGTGAAAGAAGAGGGGCAAAGGAAGAGAAAACAAGAAAAGAAGGAAAAAAATTAGAAACAAAGCTTTTGTAAATAAGGGGAAAAGGGGGTGGAGTAAACAGAGGGATCGAGGGAAAAAGAGGAATCAAGATATATCATGACAGGTACAAGTTGCCTTTGAGGAATGTAATCATTATGTATATTTAAATTGTACCACTAAAATTAATTTACAAAAAAAGAAAGCGTAAACTGCAAGGGAGGTGGTAAATCTAAATGAGTCCTACGTGAATTTTTTAGGCTGTCCTCAAATCAATTATAAAAGAAACCCACAGACATGATATAGTTTTACACATTTACTCACCCCTCAGGCTATTCTAACAAAACACCCTCCAAGCGCAGTTTGGATAAAGGAATTTCCTTTATTTATTTCCCTTTCCTTCTTCTTGTAACTATATTTTTATCCTTCCTGTTTCTCCTCTTTCTCTCCCTATCTTCTTTAGTTGGTTTCCCAGATTCTCAGACTCACACTAGATTTTTGTCTTGCTTTATACTTGAACACTAGTCAGATCACTTTGCTGCTTTTTCTGACTGCCTGTCATACGGACCCTTTTCCCTTTTTCCATGAGGATCAATAGGAAACTTTCCCAGCACCTTCATGCCCAGAGATAGAAAACTTACACCGGATACACTCTTGGTCAAGAAGCAGAGAGGGATAAGAAGGGTCCAGAGGCGAGTATAAGTTTTCGAAGAAATAAATAAATCCTTAGCATTGTAAAATTCACCCACTTTGGTTGTCTCCATTGAAAATAGCTTGATATTTTTTTTTCACACTTTAGAATAATACAAAAAATTAGGAGCAAAAAAGAACAGAAGTACCTGAATTCCCACTGCCAGAGGAAACAACTGTTAGGATGTTGGCTTTTATCTTTAGTCTTTATTTCACAGAAATTTAAAGAAGCAGAAATATACAAAAGCATAATTCTGATTAAACCTAAGATAAGGCAATTAATTTTTGAGTCTTAAATGAGCACACTAGTTAATTTACAAATGAGTTATCCCCATCAAGCCACAAGTCATGTTTGGATATATGTCTTTTTTAATGTAAATACTGGACAATA
>PVIR01019087.1:0-32458 GCA_004026965.1 Petromus typicus | reverse complement strand
CTGTCTGTCTCTCTGTGGTATGGATTTCCTGTTTTTGCTCCAGGATGCTTAAAATCTGGGCAGTTACATTGAGTTCACATTATGTTAGAATGGCATTTGCGTTCTAGCTACAAAGCAAAGATTTGAATTCCCACCCACAATTTTTGGCTTGAAACACCATCCTCATCAGTATTGAGAACTATAAATCTTGCAGACAAGACAAGATGAAAGGAAAGTCGGGGTTGAAGAAGAGGAAAACTTAAAACTTTTCTGATTAAGTTAAATGTCCCTAGGGGACATGCATCCATTACAAGCCATCCTTCAACTCCTGGCCCCTCAACTTCGAGAATGCAGCAAATGAATTAGTTTAATAAGAAAGGATCATAATGAACTGACCCCCAGCATAGGTATTTTGTTTCTAAGTCGCCTTGGAAGTTGTTTTTGTTTTTTTCGTTTTCATAGACTCGCCAGCTGGTTTAAATATCAGACACCAAGTCCAGACATAAGACAATGTGAGGTCCTTTTTCAGTTGTGGAAAAGTACTCAATAACTAATTGTTCCTCATAGCCATCTTGCTATAGGATATTGAAACATTAATCTGCTGAGCCCTTTGGGCTGCAGATGTACAGATGGTGGTGATATTAAAAAATCTATGCCATTACAATTTTTAGTGAGTAATCTTTAGAGAGTAAGTTTTTGTAACTCTGCATCCACTGATGTAATTGTTAGATTCCCAAAAAGGATGAGCGGCTTAACTAATGCAGGAACATCCAAAAATAAAATGTCACTTGAATTTGATTCGAATTGTGCTTTTATGTGTATTCATTTTTTAATTGAAATCTTTATTTCTACATTACATATACATATCATGATTGCACTCCAGAATGAGAATTTGTACCAGTACATGACACAACTTAATTCTCATTTTTTCTATAGCTCTACCCACCCTACCACCTCCCCATATACATAAACTTTGTTTCCTTTCTTTTTTGTTATAATCTCACTATTTTTCTCCTTCACCCTATTTAACTTTGAGTATTTTCTATTTCACAATATATATCATACAATTCTAGAACTCATTTACATCTTTGTTCTCTCATACCAGAGAAAAGATGAGATATTTACCTATCTGTGACCTATTTATTTCACTTATGAGGATATCCTCAAGGTATGTCCATTTAAGTAGAAATGATTCAAAGTTATCATTTTTATGGCAGAGTAATACTCAATTCTGTTGAAGAACCACAGCTTTTTTATCCAGTCTCCAGTTGATGGACATTTGGGTTGTTTCCAAGATGTTTGAGCTGCTATAAACATGGGTGCACATATGTCCCTGTGATATGAGTCTTAAAATGTTAAATATAAAATGCCCGTTTCAGAGGAAATACGAATTTGAGAATAAGGTTATTTGTTCAGAGTAAATAAAAACATTCATATGATTATGCTGGGGGAAAAAAAAACATTGTAAGTATTACTGATAATTTTCAGTGAGGATATATGGTCCTATGTTTATTTTTAAATATATGGGGTTTTTTGGGGTGTTTTTGGTTTTTTTTAGGTTTTTTGAGACAGGGTCTCGCTTTTGTGGTTCAGGCTGGCCTTGAGCTCCGCCTCCAACTCACATCACAATCCTCCTGCCTCTGCCTCCCGAGTGCTGGGATTACAGGCGTGAGCCACCACGCCCGGCACTGTGGTATGTGGTACTGGTTGCTTCTGGGCGTGAGTCTCCACACCCAGTATTGTTATGTGGTTACCGGGGAATCGAACCCGGGCCCTTGCGCTTGCAAGACAGGCGCCGGAACCACGGAGCTAACTCCCCGGCCCCCAATATATGGTTATTTTTTAAAATATTAAACAGTACAGGTGTCTGAGTCTAGTGTGCACCACCATATGACCATATGACTTAGGACACATTAAAATATAATTTACTGGTAATCGATTATTTCAGTGTGAGTACATTCTTAGTAGTGGTTTAATAATGTCGTTAAGATGGCCTCATATAAGGGAATAAATTATCTAGGCAGAAACAAGTCTCTGGAAAAGTGGCCAAGTGGCAGCGCTTTAAATGTCTCCCTGTGGTCTAAGTGTTACTGTCCAGAGTGGTGCTGTTGGGGAGGTGGTGGAACTTCCAAGATTTGGGGTTTTGGTGGGGGGAGTTTCCAGGCCGTGGAGCTGTGCTGCTGAAGGGAAAACAGGGCTCAGCAAGCTGAGCAGCAGGGGTCTAAAAAGAGACAAAGGCACCCCACATCCTAAAGACAAATCCCTACTTGGTAAAGGGGATCTGAAATAAATGCGCTTACCATCCACATATCTGTGGCTTCTGAATATTGATCACCAAATGAGATGATTGAGCAATCTTTTTTTTTTTTAATTGAGTTTATAGGTGCATTTTAGGAATACATCACGATCACATTCATCATGGAGAATTTGTCATAAAGAATGGTAAATGAGGGGCCAGGGATTTAGCTCAGTGGCTCCGGCACCTGCCTTGCAAGTGCATGGGCCTGGATTCATTCCCTAGTAAGCGCATACAATGATGCCAGGCACGGAGACTCATGCTCACCAGCACTCAGAACCACATACCACAGTACCAGGCGTGGTGGGTCACACCTGTAATCCCAGCACACGGGAGGCAGAGGCAGGAGGATTGCTGTGAGCTCGAGGGTGAGCTCAGGGCCAGCCTGAACTACAAAAGTGAGACCCTGTCTCAAAAAATTGTATAATAATAATTATAATAAATCAGAGATACTGCTAAATAGATCCACCATGAGGCCATACTCATAAGTGAAATAAGTAGGATGGATTAGTCTTTCTAAAAATGGAAAATGAAAGACGTCTGTGTGCAATGGCGCCCTTTGATTCAGTCAACATTCATATTGGTAAAGAGTGCTTGACACCAGTAGCTCTAAAATGAAATCTATCACCACACTATGATGCACCGGTTCTCAGAGGGTGCCATACGCGTTAGACAAGAAAGTGATGGCAGGTCTTGACTTCCTGTCTTCGTCGGGAGCTTGGAGCACTCTCACGTTACAGAAGAGAAGGGTGGAGCCGGCACGTTCCATCTGAGTCCATGTGAGACCGCCTCCACCCAGCGAGCATGCCTCCCCTGTCTGACCTTTAAGTGTTGAGAAGACGTAGCCTGAGATTTAGAAGAACGGGCTCCAGCCCAAGCCGAGTGACCTGTTACAAATCTCATAAAATAGAACGATCCAAAAATGCGGACAGTCCAGGGACAGCGGCACATTTGGAGTTGCGATCAGACAGGCACCTACTCAAGAGACAAGGCCTGCAGAGAGTGAGGTGCTGGGGGAAGGGTAACGAGTGGCTGATAGGAGGAATTCGCGCTGCACATTTTCCAGACCGGAACCGTGGGCCAGTGTAACTTCAAAGGGAAAAATATGAGATGAGTGGAGTCTTCTGACATGAAAAGCAAAATTATTAGTGAGTTAAAAATAATCTAAAGATTGTACATGCATGGTGTTTGTGTGTGGGTGTGTTTCTTTCCTTGGGTAAGGTGTCTCGTCTTTAACAAAATGACGTACAGATGGATTATCAAAGGATTTCTCTCTACACAGTAGGAAAGAAAATCCTGTATTTCTAATGATGTGCATTTATGGTGTATATTGTCTATTTTATCTTTCTTTCTTTCTTTCTTTCTTTTTTTTTTTTTGTTGTTGTTGTTGTTGTTGAGACAGACTCTCTCTGTGTTGTTCAGGTTACCCTAGAAATCACTATGGAGTCCAGGCTAGTCTCAAACTCATGTGATCCTCCTGCCTTAGCCTCTCAAGTGCTGGGATTACAGACATGCACCACACCTGGCATATTTCATATCATCTCAGATACACAATATACACACAAAACAGTTGGAACATGAACTCTCGGTATAGTTTAAGTTACACAAGTTAACGGGTTTATGAATGTCTTTACTTCTATCACTAGAATTAATTGAATTCTTTTCTAACTACTACACATTCTCAGAATGACTTATTAAAGGTCCAGAATAGACTTCATCTTTCCTCCTTGTGTGGGTTGATACCAGAGGTGAGGAGGCTTAGAATGTAGAAGTGATACTGATGTAGGGAGAATAGATAGAACTACCAAATCCCCTCATTACCCAAGACACATGAGCTCATGCTCAGATTAAAAAAAAAAAAGCAAAGAAAGAATTCTACAAATGACAGAGGTGAAGAGCAGAATAAAACAAAATTGGCCAGGCGTGGTGGCTCACCTCTGTATTTGCAGCACTCTGGAGGAAGAGGCAGGAAGGTTACTGTCAATTCAAGACTGCATAGTGAGTTCAGGGCCAGTCTGAAATACAAAGCAAGACCTTGTCTCAAAAAATAAATAAATAAATAAAGAGTAGGAAAAATCTGAGAGAAAGAGAGCTTCAGTCCAAGCAAGACAGAGAGGAGACTAGAAAGTGGGTTGCCAGCTCACTTCACTTCTTAAAGGTGTATTATATGGCAAAGCTATCAATCCCTGCTACCTTAGCTCTAGGGAAAGTAGCACCTGTGTTCTTTGTATAATAACAAACCAGTGAATGTACCTCAACTGTCCTCCACGCTGACTTCTCATTATGTTGGCACCTTGAGGGTGGCCCTGTCTACCGGCCTACAAGAGAATCCAACTTACCTGTCTACAGTGATGTTTTGTCGGGGAAGGGCCATAATGTCTAGCTACTGTGTCCAGACAAGAATACATTGAAAGAGACTAGCATGAAAATACTGTCCCAAAGACAAGAGAAAGGTCAGCTCCTTGCAGAGGTCATCATATGCAATTCTGCCCTAGAGATCATGAAAGACTTTGGTATAGTTTTGATCATAGGTATGTATGTATGTATGTATGTATGTATTTATCCATCTTCCTACTCTATCTATCTATCTATCTATCTATCTATCTATCTTTCTATCTATCTATCTTCCTATCTAGTCTATGTATCTGTCTGTCTGTCTGTCTATCTATCTATCTATACCTTTGAACTGCAGTATGGATAACAATTTTGTTCTCAAAATATCAAAAGGAGAGACAAGAAAGAATTACCATGCTTCACAGAAAGATGACGTGAGTCAAGTTATGTAATGAAAGAAGAAAGTGGCAGCAGAGATAAAAGAAGACACCACGTGCTCTTGGAATATTAAGCTTTGCTGCTTGAAGGACGTGTCTTTCATGAGACAATCACTTTGTACGTCAGTTTTCTTCTGTGTCAAGGGCACACACCAAGAGGCTTTGTCCCATATGTTTGTTGGGCCATGGAGACAACATGCCATAGGTCACACACACACGTTACATTATATCACACGTAGGATTTCCCCGAGGTTGTACCATCCCATTGTAGTTGTTTACCCATTTGGGAAGTTTGTCAGTTGAACTTTTAAGGGAGAGAAAGTTGTGTGTGCCATCGGACAGCACTTCCTGGAGGTCACCCAAGGTATGTACGCCACTCTTTCTCAAAGGGAAGTGATCGGTGAAGCAGCACCGAAGTCTTTTGTTGGACAAAATGTTCTTAACCCACAAATACAATGCTGGGGACAGCCCTACATATCATTGAGAACACAATCTCCCCTTGCAGCATGCAATCAGGTCTCCCTGATTAACATCTACGAATGGGGTTCTTACACCTTGTCATGTAACAGAATTACCTGTTGGGCTTTAAAACATGGACAACTCAATTCCTTCTGGGGGTTCATTAGTAGGGGGGGGGTAGTTTACATTTTCCACAGGTTTTCAAGCAGTGTGGACATCGCTGGTCTGAAATCATTTTAAGAATCACCAGAGGGATGCTTTTACCTCTCTCCCAACCTATCCATATCCATTGACATTGAACAACTGAATTCAACCACATAAAAGTATCACTCTTCCCAAAACTGTATTTCTGAATTAATTCTGTTGTTTGCCTTTCCTAAAACATGCGAGGAAGGAAATGAAAAAGGACGGGTTAAGAGGAGGTTGAGATAGCAGAAGACAAGGTGCAACCTGGAGTGAGTCGCACCTGAGACCCCCCCACAGGTATCAATCGGAGTGGAACATGTGCTTTGATATCAAATAACGCCAATGGATCAAGATGTGGCGGAAACCTCTGAATTCTGAACTTCGGCTCCGGTGCTGAAGAAGAGAAATGTCTGTTTGGATGACTGTGAATTCTCAGCGCCCAGATTGGAAAGAATAAAGTCACCAAGTGCTGTTTCTTTCGAGGTGATTTATCTGTCTCAGTGGACAGGAGGGAAATTCTCCATTGCCTGTAAGGTATTTGATGTTCCTTATTAAGCCAAAGGGGATTTAAACAGATCAGTCTTGTCGGAGACAGTCCTCCCGCTGTTTGTAGAAGTGATAGTTTGACACAAAGGATGGCCTGTCCACAGAGAGAGAGAGAGAGGCGTCCGCTAAGGTGCTAGCAGTCTGAGGAAAATCAACAGGGGAGGGAACACGTTCGGCGGAGAGTGATAACATTTGTACTTTTAGTTTTACGCACAGCTAGCAGCCCTGTGGGAAGATAATGGCTAGGGGATCATTTTAATTTAAACTGCTTCACAACCTAATTTGTCTGTTTGTTTTGTCTGGCTGTTTCAATTACCTAGTAACTGCTGCTTGTTTGAGTTGTGTAATTGCATCTGATTGGGCAGCTTTAATTGGCCTGGTATGCTCAGAACTATCTGTAGCTGGAAAGAGTCACTGAGACAACAAGCCTGCTAGTTCCCTTCCTGATGTGATTTCTTCACCTGTGTGTGTGTATGTTAAGGACAACCTGGCTTCTACATGTCCTTGGCTTTCTGAGCCCCTGTTGGAAAAGTAGTTAAAGAAAATACTTTTTTATAGGTAGTTCCATGTGCTAACTAAATTTTTCAATTAGGATACATGTCTCTCTCTCTCTGTCTCTTTCTCTTTTTCTCTCTCTGTCTCTGTATGTGCCTGTTTGTCTGTCTGTCTCTCTCTCTCTCTCTCTCTCTCCTCTCTGTCTTTCTACAACAGTTTATTCCTGGATTAAAACAAAACCTTAGATTTTTTTTTCTTTCTGACTCGTACCCAACAAATTCCAAGTTTCTGGGAGAAAAGTTCTCCATCTTTCCAAGTTGGTGATACTGAAGGAAAACCTATGTCTGTCTCTCTGTCCTTTAATGCATCAACCCGAATGGCTAATTAACCTTTCATTCTAGGCAGAGGGGTAGATGAGTGATAGAATTAATCCCACACTTGATTAATGTGTGCGGGACCTCTGGTTCAACACTTTAGCAATGAAAAGAGAAACAAAACACTCTTCTGAGATTGTATTTTCACTTCGAATATTTTGACCGTTGTTTTCTCTTGTCTGAATATTTAGCTTTTGCTTCTGTTTTATTTTAGCTAAAAATCGCACTCCTGCCTGAATATGTCCTGATGTGTTTGACAATGTATTCATGTTATTATCCATAGTCAGCTGTTCCAACTAGGAGTGGAAATAACAAAATGAGCTCAAATGCAAACTTTTGTAAAATAAACTTGTAAAGCACAGTAGTGTGCTCCAAGTGATAAGCATGTTTAATTTCTGATTGCTAAGTTTTTAAATTACTCATTGTAGCAATAGACAAAGTTTGCTTGGAAAGACAGTGTCCATTGTTATATGTCATAGAAAATAATCTTACAAAGTCCAAGTGAGTTGAGTGAAAAATAATGACAGCTACATTATGGAAAATGGAAATCTCATTACAGTTTTCTGAAAAAAGAAAATTACAGTCAGACGATATACTTGGAACATGTGAGAAAACTACAACACTCTATCTTAGGAGTGGTTAGTTAGCATTTTCAGGAAGTTACTTAGCATTTCAAATATATCTCTTCAGATTCACACCAGTTATCAAGTGACATCACCTCTAGAAATAGGAAAACAATGATAAAATGAATGCTGTGGGTTCAGAAAATACGCATGGGCCTGTGCACCCCAGGACATGTGAGTTGGTAGTTAGGAACTTCAGCCTAGCTCTTGGTCGGGGAGTACTGTGTGCTATGACCTCTCTTTCCTAGTGCAATGACCCCACTACAAGAGAAACACTGGGGAGCCTCTTCACAGCCCCAAAATGAATAACCCGATCAAATGGGGCAAAGACATGGGCAAACGCCTCTCAAGGGAAGAGGTAAAAGCAACATTGATGTGAAACCATCTTTAACCATTAAGACAATGCCCATCAAAAAACCCCAATGAGGTCCATTTCACACCATTCAAATTGGTTATCATCAAGACTACTGAAAACAAAAAATGCTAGCAAGGGTGTAGAATAAAGAGACTTTTACACTGTTGACAGAAATGAAAATTAGTCAAACAACTATTGACAGAAATGAGAATTAGTCTAACAACTATAAGAGTCAGTATGGGGGTGGCTCAGAAAAATGAAGGCAGAGTTACCACTGGACCCAGGTATACCGTTCCTTGGAATATTTCCCAAAGAATTACAGACTAAAGTGACATCTGCATATTCATGCTAATTCCAGAACAGTTCACCTAAGTTCTCACCAAAAGATGAACGAATAAAGAAAATGTGGTATACACATACTACAGAGAATTATTCAGCCACACAGACACACACACACACACACACAAAAAGAAAAAGAAAATGTGGCATTTTCAGGAAAAAAAAGATAGAACTGTAAATCGTCTTGTTAAGTGAATTCTGCAAGATTCACCAAGTGTTGTGAGTTTTCTCTCTTACATGTAATCTAAAATACATGCCACACATGTGTTGAGGAGATTATTCTTAGTCCAAAGGAGGGAAAACACAGTTAGGGGCAACAGAATAAGGGTATGAGGATGGGAAGGGAGGGATGGAGGTGATCAAAATGCCTGCACATGTGAAGGACAGTGTTTCATAAAGTCAATAGATCAAAATTTTGCTTCTGTTATCCCACACAACATAATAGTGAAGTTACAGGGACCAACACCTTGCTCATCCCTCAAGCTGCAAGAGGCTAGCCGTGGCCAAATAACCAAGTTGCTTAAATCCATTATCAAAAGGAGAAGGCTCTAGAATACTAACTTTAGGTGAAAGGCTTCATTAATGTAAATGTCCTACAATCTAGGTGTCTATCATTTGTTATAGTTGACATCTAAATGTCCTCCCAAAGCTTCATGCACTCACATGTGGGGCTTTTGGGAGGTGAGTGCGTCATGGGCCCATCCTATTTCATTAATCCACGTGTGGGTTGATAGCTGGTGTGGTACTGTGAGTGGAAGTTTGCAGAGAGGAAGTGAGTCACCTTGTGGGCGTGGTCTGGATACCCAGGCATCCCTCTTCCTGCTTTGAGCACTTGTTTCTCCTCTCTACCCTGTCATGGATTGTTTATTTCCTGAGATGCTCCTCTGCTGTGAGGATCTGCCTTGGAGCCAGCAGACTATGAATGAAAATCTCTGTTCAGTGTGAGCTGAAATAAACCACCCTTCTTTAAACTTGTGGGTCGCAGTGAAAGAGTAATGGAGACATCACTGATCAGTGAATATACTGGTGTATTTCCTCAAAAGAGATGTTGACTGGAGTCAACGTTTTCCATCTCCCAAACACACACAGAAGAAAAGAAATAGCCAAGCAGTGAAAGTACTATTTGCCCCAAGCAGGGACGTGACTGACAGTTTATGATTGCTTTTATAACAGTTCACAACAGTTCTATTCTGTTTTATTTACAGTTCTGTTTTAATTTACTTTTCCCTTCCAACTGTGGATGACGACTCCCCTGCTCCATAATAAGCCATATTGAGTCTTTAAAATGCAGAGTTGTGAATCTGGCCACAGACATTAAGATGCTTCCAGAAATGAAGAGGGGCTGTACTTGAGACTTGCCGGAAGGGTGAAAGAGGATCCAACTGGAGGCCAGTATGAAGGGTAGTTCATGTGAGAGGCTGGCTTCCCCTCCCTCATCTGCCTTTTGATCTCAAGACACAGACCTAAAGTGTTAAAGACTTTTAACATTTAAATATTAGGTTCCTTTTGGGATGTTCAGAGAATCAGGAAAAAACGCTCAACTTAGTTAACAGTGTCATGTGTGTGTGTGTGTGTGTGTGTGTGTGTGTTGTGTGTTTGTGTTTAAATTCAAATCTTTATTTGTACTTTATGAATACACATCATCTTCGCATTCAACATTGAGAGCTTGTACCAGAATATGACACAACTTGAGTCTCGTTTTTCTCCTTTCCTCCCACCCTGTAACCCCCCACCATCAACTGGAGATACTGGAGGGGTGTGTGTGTGTGTGTGTGTGTGAATAGGAATTGAATCCAAGGCTTTGACACTAAGTTACATTCCCATAAAATTTATTTTTAGACAAAATCTCATTTAACTGCCGAGTCTGGGCTTGAACTTGGGCGTTTTTCCTGGTTCAGCTTCTCAGATCACTGGGGTGACCTCAGGTGATAATAATTGGCATTGACCATCAATAGTTTGACCATATCATCCAAAGGTGTTTTGGTCTTCTCTTTAAAGTCTGGTTTTAATCATCAGTCAGATACACTATCAATGTACTATGTGTTTAATGACACCTCTATTAACACAAAAACTGTCTCAAAAAGATTTGTATTCTTCTTATTTTTAATAAATATCATACAAAATAATTAAATCTTAACAAAGCTTCGTGCCTGTGCAATGGGCAATTATTAATGGAGGAGAAAATTTAGAAAAAATATGCAATAATTCAAAGAAGATACCATTTAAGGAGAAAAAAAGAAGGAAAAAAAAAACTTTGCTCCAAAAAAAAATAAATAAATAAATTATGAACAATACCCACTTACCTAAATCACTTCCCCTCAAAAAATCCAATATTGCTTTGTTCTCTTTTGAAGAAAAAAAATAACTTTAATACAACTTGAGGTAAGTCAAACTAGTTTGCATTTTCCTAAAGTGAGATCAAAAGGGTCAGGAATGATTAAAAACTCATGAGAAACTTTTCTCAATCGAGCAAAAGAAATGTAAAGATTTCTGTCATCACGCAGGCATTAGAAGTAATAAAATGTGATCCTGGTGTTCCAAGGACCAAGACTAATCTCTTAACAATCCATCTTTTATCGAGCTTCTTACAGAAACAGAGCACACAGCTATCCAGATGTCTGTTTAGTAGCTTGTTCTAGGATTCAAAGGCATAATCCTCTTTATAAAGAAATACAGTACACTATTCTTTAGAGCAATTAGTTCAACTGTCTTAAAAGTTAAAAAAAAAAGCGATGCTCAAAAAGGATGCTCCAGATAAATATATATTTTGACAAGTCTGCATATTCTCAATTAAAGTACATTCTCCCTTAGGTAATTCAGAAATAAGTTGTTCCTTTAAAATCTAAGAACATTAAAAAGGTAATTGACTCAGCCATCATTGGCATGTTTGTTTTCTGGCTGTTCCTTTGAAGTTATGTAAATAATTTCAAAGGCATGTCGAGGAATGTGAGATGTTAGAGATCTGTGTCTTCCAGAAGCATAGCAACCCAGCTAGAATCTTCACATTCTGTCGTTCATATGATTGCCTACATGCTGGACCACTCCATTCTAACTGGGCCCTGAGACCAAAATTAATTCATCTTGCTTGATGCACTGGCTCTGAACCAGAGATTATTTATTGACAACTCCAGCGCCAGCCCAGCAGACTTTTGGCAATGTATAGAGACAGTCTTGAGGGAATATTTCTGCTAGTATCAAGTTGGCAGAGACTGGGGATATTCATCAACATCCGAGTGCACTGGGCATTGCCCAGAAGAAAGAAATGCCCAGACCCTGATGCCAGGAGTACAGAGGAGGCGGGGACTCCCTGAGCTGGAGGTAGAAGACTGGTTTGCCACCTTGTGAAGCGTGGAATTTTTGTTGGCAGAGTCTCGCTCCAGCTGGGATTTAATGTTTTTGGATTTCAAGAAAAAAGACCTGTATGAGTCCCGACCTACCTGCTATTCAGCTTAACCATAGCAAGAAACTCATGGCCCCTAAGCTTCCCTGGGTGTCGTGTCTGATGTCACGTCAACTCTGTCCCATAAATCTGGGAGGACGCCCACCAGAGTGCAGCTTCTTTCTGTCGGAGGACTCTGGTCCAGACAGTGAGCTACGTGCCCTACAGCTGTGTTTCAACTCAATTCTTTTCTCTGCAAGTGTTGGCTATTTGTAAAGTCTTTGCAAACAGTGGGAAACACTCAGTTGCATAGACATGCGGTGGCATCTAGTGTCGTGACGTACTTTCTATAGACAGAGTTACTGTTGGTGACATAAGGCGTCAATTGTCATTGGTGGCCGACCAGATTGATTTTTTTTTTTTTTTCCCAAACAGATGGTTAGCAGTCCTTTCCGGACTGGGTATTAGGAATCTAAGGAAACAAAAAGAATTTCTTTCTTTCTGTGAATTCTGTGCTGGGATTCTCTAACCAGCACGGTTATCTATTGCTGTGCCAAAAATGATCACCACTGACTGAAACTCACTTGTGACGAACTCTCCTGCGGTTTGGGGATGTGAAACCTTAGCTCTTTTGAAAGGATACTGTGTATTTCCTAAAAGCTGTTGAGATAGATGGAACTCTTACCCTCATCGCACATGTCTACACATTTTCCATCTCTTGAGTTACATAGGACCGATAAAAATGCGAACATGATACTTCAGTTTTTGGTCGTCCTGCAAACAAAGGTAATTGGAGTTTTCGTACCACGGTTCCATTGTATCCTATAGAACTCTTACGACACTCTTGGATTTATACGTCACCTCAAAGCTCCAAGAGTTTAAAGTTTGATACTCCCTGGTGGCGGTAGTGCCGCCATGGAAGCCATAGGAGGTGTGGCCTAGTGTGCAGTCCTTCGGTCTTGCGGGGGCGTGTCTTTAAAGACATCATGGGATTGGTCTCTTTGTCTGTCTTTCACTTTCAGCCATGATGTGATTGGCTGAGTTCCACTACATCCCCACCTTTTTGTGCTGCTCGTGAGGCCGCCGTGTTCCATGACATGAGGTGTGAGGACCTTGAATACCCTGAGTTCTTCATGTTGCTCCTTGATCCCTCTCCAAGACCTTGTACTTCTGTTTTTCTTATAGAGAAGAAAAGGAAGGGGTACTAGGAATAAACTACAAAAATTCTGTTCTATACTTCTCACTGGCAACAGAATGCCTGAGAATGTAACGAAATTCTCTTAGATACTAACATATGTTATTTCCATGTATTTTCAGTCCTGTATTTAATTGACTTATTGATTACATCTCCCAGCCACCTCTACAGTGGGATTTAAAAGCAAAACAGTATTCGTGGGAGTAGAATGTTCTCATGGGATATAACACAAGAGGGAACTAGGTAAATAAGCAGGCAGTGGCCACGACGCATACTGATGTAGAGTGATATGAATGTAGATTGCTGAAAGCTTCTTATATACACTATAAGACTTGATGGAGAAGTTGGACAAAGCAAAAGGTCTGCAAGACAGAGTGAAAAGTAAGTATCCCTCCAGGCTGAAGGAATATCTAGTGTATAGTTTTGGAGCAGAAGGTGGAAATGCTGCTGTTTAGGCAACTATAACTACAGCGATGGAGGAATGTGAGACTTCAAGAAAGAAGTGGGCTATGACTTAGACAATTGGGAACCAGAATCAAGCAAGAAGACCTTAGTATGACCCTGCACAGCCATGCACTTGATCCTCAGCATGGTAAAAGCGGTGGTGATTTGAAAGTATTTTCAAGGTTTGGGGAGGCTCCAAGGGCTAATGTGCGTGTATTCATTGCATTGGGACCAATGAACGTTCAAGACAAACTTCTGAAGGCCAAGATGCAGTTTGGGAAACTGTTGTACTCAGCATGAGACAAAGATAGTGAATAAAGAGATCAGAAGCTTCATGTTAAGGTGTTGTTTTGCTTTGGGGGTGGAGGGTAATGGAAAGTCAGACCAGTAAGGTGAGTGCACAGAGTCACCACACAGACTCTGGGGAGCATTTGGAGAACTCTTCCACTTTTAATGCAAAATGCAGACGTTTATATAGTAAACAATAGAGGGTGTATATATATGAATGGGGTCAGTTGCAGATCGGTTGAAGCATGCACAGAGGTGGGTGGTTGTAGATTGATTAAAGAGGCCGTCCTGTTTTTTGGCCGAGATGGAGTTATGATGAGGTGGAGTCAAGGTGAGCAAGTATTGCTGAACTTTAGTGGAAACCTGGTTTTCACCTACATTAGGTAGATGGAATTTAAGGATCTTGATGCTGGATTAGAAGTGGGGTCAAGATAAGCATGCAAGTCCCAAGGCTGAGGGGATGAGTATTCCCTGGCTCCATGTGCTGGGCTGACAAGTATCAGAGAAAAACACATAAGTTAAGGCCTGAAGAGAAGTTTCAATGTGGCAAATGGTGGACTTTTATTTCAGTGATTGTGGTGTGGCCAAGTAGAATTATCTAAAAGGATCTCTGAATGTAGTAGGCAGAAGAGAGGTTGAGAACACAAATGACTCTTCAGTTGTTGGTTGTGATAGACTTGCAGACTAAGGAAACAGATTTTGCTGACTGTGAGGCTTCACCAGCAATGGTTTTGCTCGCAGAAGACAGCTGATAGTGTTTGGAGACATCTCGAGTCCTACAGTGAGAGAGAGAGAGGCTGTTAGCATGGAAAACATACATACCCAGGACATTGCCAGACCAGAGCCCAGAGAAACATACAGTCACTCAGCCCAAAAAGTCTGCAGTGGATTCTTACAACTCTGTGTCGCTTTAGCCTTCCATTGAATCGGAGGGCAACTTCCTCTATCTAGAAGCAAGGCTCAGTTCCTTCAGCCAGCATTTCCATCTTGCACCCTTTCCTGCTTCCGCTGTGGGTTCAATGAAGGTATGTGCTGTGTGCAGTCTTCCAGGGGTGACTCTTCCCTGTGGGGTTACTAAATGTAGCCCCCTGGATCCTCCTCACCTTCCGTGTCTTCTCCTAATCTGTGCATGCTTGCTTTGAAGCTATGGATGGAAACAACCTGGGCCCAGAGAAGATGGTGGTTGACGGGACCCTTTCTGAGAGCTCCCGAGGGTGTGTACACCCTCTGTGTTTCCATATAAACCCACAGCAGCAGATATGTAATACTGAATTTTTGTGCCCACCCGTGCAAGCAACTGTCAGTAGTTACCCATGCACGGCACATTTTGTTACAATGGCATTAACGGTGACACATCTGCACTGTGAAGTCCTTCCACACGAACCTATTTCCAGCATGTGCCAGTGTTTCATTGGCCCAGGGGGGTGACATATTCGCAGTGATGTCAGAATCTGGGTGTTGAATCCAGACACACTCTGTAACGTGCTACGCTGTGCTTGCTCATGGGCTTTTTGCACAGAGGAATGACGAAGTCATCCACCATGCTGTTTCATAGACTCTCACTCCTCATGACTTCCGGGGTGCGGGATGGACTTCAGCAGCACCCCACAGAGAACATCACACAACGTGACCAAGAACTTACCAAGGAGGCCCACTGCCGGTCTCCCTCTGCACTTGACATAGAGCTTCACCCTGAACTCGCCACTCCCTATAAATATCACTTCTCTTTTCTGAGGGGTAAGTAGGATATGAATTCTTTATTTTAGTTTTTAAAACTTACAATTTTTATTAGTGCCAGTTGGCAACAGATGAGGATGGTATTCGCTGTGAGAGCTTGCACGGGCTTCTCCTTTATAAATAAATCCCACACTCCATTTCCTCGGGCTTGCTGTTCTCTTCCTGGGGAAGCTCACACTACAGATCCACACCACAGATCCAGTGTCTGCCATTCTCCCAGGTGACTTTTCTCTGCAAGATATGGCCGCCTGTCCTCCACCGAGATGCTAGTGGAGCCCAAAGCATTTCCAGTTTGACAGGCACAGAATAGGTAGATAACGTGAAAGTTCTTATGAGGAGCAGTGCTTTTCAGGTAAATATCATTTCTGTTGTTCACGTCAAGGAACACTAAGAGCCATCGAAGAGCTTCACGGAGACTGTGATGCCCTTATTATATAGATATTTTTCAGACTAAAGATAAATCATTAGGAGGAAAAGATTGTACTGTGCAAAACTGATGAGAAAATACACATGGAAAGAATTGTATTTTAAAGCTTTAGGGCATAGACTCTCATTGCTTTTAAAATACATTCCAAGATGTTATCTCCTGGTATGCTCAGGGAAAAATGCAGTTAATAGCTAAACCACAAAAACATAGATGATATAAGCTGGAAGATGGTAGATTAGATTTTTTTCTCCCTTAGAGTTAGGTGGAGTTTCCACCATGATTAGGGAAAAGGGTTACATCATTGTAATTGGTTCTTACATAAAAGTGTCATTCAAAAACATTTCAATATCATTTAATATCTAGAGCCCTCACACACCGCACCCTTTTTGTACTTCCTCGAGCTGGTAGCCAGGTCACTAGTTAGAAGACTAGCCATATTTAGACATCGCAGATAAATTCCCTTAGAGAATGAGAAATTGACTCAATATTCCCTATACAATGAGGCTCTGGTTTTCTTTTGTTAATAGGGATTAAGCCCAGGCCTCTCACAGTCACTTCCATCTTACCCATGTTTAACCTTAGAGAGAGAGTCTGACTAAGTCACTAAGTTGCCCAAGCTGGGTTAGATCATGCCATCTGCCTGGCTCAGCCTCCCAGCGTGCTGGGATGATGGACATGTACCATGATGCCTGGCTACAAGATGCCTTTCTGAAACCGGAGGTGGCATTGATTGCTGACATTGATGGTGGTCACTGAGCTGTTCATTGTCTACATTCCTTGTAGGCAGGTCCAGCTCAGCCACCAACTGTCCCTATAGTGTGATCTGAGCTTTGTCCCCACTCCTCTCCACAGGAAGGACAGTATTGTGGAATCCACTGCAGGGCAGCATGGAATGGGTCTCCCACGGGCAGGCATTCACGTGCCCTGAGAAATATGTCCAAAGCGAGGGAGTGGCAGTGACACCTGTAAGTTCCAGCAGGTGACAGATGAGGTCAGGATGGACAGAGCCAGATACTGAACAGCCTCATCAAAGACCACAGCAGGGCAGGGGATTTAGCTTATTGCTTCTGGCACCTGCCTTGCAAGGTCAAAGGTCCAGGTTCAATCCCTGGTAACCATATACAATGACCCAGGGCATAGTGACTCATGCCCACCAGCAACCCGTACCACATCCCACAGTGTTGGGTGTGATGGCTCACACCTGTGATCACAGCACTCAGGAGGCAGAAGCAGGAGGATTGCTGTGAGTTTGAGGCTGGCCTGGGCCACATATTGAGTTCAGGGCTAGGCTGAACTACAAAGCGAGACGCTGTCTCTCTCTCTCTCTCTCTCTCTCTCTCTCTCTCTCTCTCCCCCACCACCAACAACAAAAAAGCAACAAAACATGGCATGCTGGAAACTATGTGGAGAAAAATGGAATACCCCATACTGGTGATGTAGGTCAACGGTAGAGTACATGCCTGTCATGCATGAGGTTCCGAGTTCCATTAGAAGCATCAGAGAAAAGACAGAAGGAAGGAGGGAAGGAAGGAAGTCAGGCAGGCAGGAAGGAAGGAAGGAGCGAGGCAGAGAAGAGACGGAGAAAGGAAGAAAGAAACAGAGAGAGGAAGTTACAAAATTAAGATTCAGCTGATGATAATATATAAAAATAAAACCGAAAATAGAAATACCCTCTGACCCAGCAGCTGCACATCTGGCTGTGTATACAGAGGAGTTGAAATCCGTGTGCTGAAGAGAGACCTTTGTTCTCCTGTTTCTAGCAGCACCGTTGACTGTATGCGTGAGAGGTGAGTGAATGGATGCACTGGTCAAGAAAGTACGTGCACACACGGTGGGGCGCAGTTCAGATGCAGAAGGAGTGAACTTCTGTCCCTGGCAACAATGAGTGCAGAACTGGGGGACGCTCATGGGATGAACTAGGCACAGGAAGTCAACTACCACATGTGCTCACCTTTAGAGGGTGTTTAAAAGCCCTTTTCAAGGAAATGGGGGAATGACAGAGTTGCTGGCAGCATCCATGAAGGTGCAGGGAAGGAAGTGGAGAGGCTGGTCCATGGGGAGGCAAGTGATTACTGCAGGGGGGCAAAGAGCGTAACTCCAACAGCGTCACTGTGGTGGACACCAACCAAGGTCATGGATCAACATGGCTGCCAAGGTGAGAGAGGATTTTGAAGGTTCTCAACAAAAAGAAATATATCTGAGGAGCTGCCAATGGCAAAGGGTCCCCTCTGATCATTACTCTTTTGCACAGAGGCTCTGGAATGCCATATCGTACCCCACACATATGTAAATTGCTCCATGTCAATTAAAAATAAAAACAGTTTGTTATCTTGGGTTAGTTTGTTCCCAAACATCAGAAAAACTGATCTTATATTTTGAGTTGGCCTCAGGCAGTTTGTTAATGAGTCCCTCTATTTCCTTGAGAAGCAAAAACAGTTCATTAACTAATTATAAGTGCAATATTTCTTTAGTTTTCATTTTCTGTGTGGCAAGTGTATGGTAGGAAAGGAATGTAGCTTCTGGTACCTTTCTGAATGCTATGACTTAGAAAAAATGCAAAAGATATTTTGGGTGTGTTTGATTCTTACACAGGTTGTATGGAGAGAGGTCTTCAGTCCCATTTTACAAGGGAGAGAGATAATCATTCAAAAAACTTTTATTTGTTCTGGAAGTTGAACTCTTCCCACAGGTAGACGTAACAGACACAAATCATCCTGAAGCCTGGCATGCAAACTACCAAGTTATGACTTGCTTTGTCTTTCTGCTGACTTTCAGTTCCATAGGTGACTCTATTCATCTGGAAAAAAAGACATACAGACAGGTACCTGCAGACATACAGCCATGAGCATTGAAAGTGTGTAGTTACATAAGAAAGCATTCACATTTGAAAAATAAATGTCCACAGAACTTACCTGGTTTAAGGCTCATCACGTTTCAGCACTCAACATGCTCAGTGTTGCAATTAAACACAGGACAGACAGGAGAGAGCAGGACATAGTCCACACTATGCAAAACAACTGTGTTCATGTTGTATTTTTGTGCTTGCAAAATGAGAGTAACAGTTGGACCCTTTCTTGTGAGGTCAATGTAAGAATCAAGCAGATAGGGCCAGAGATTTAGCTCAGTGATTCTGGCACCTGCCTGGCAAGCACAAGGTCCTGAGTTCAGTCCCCAGTAACTACATACCATAATACCAGGCGTAGTGGCTCACACCTGTAATCCTAGCACTCGGGAGGCAAAGGCAGGAATATTGCTGTGAGTTCAGGGCTCCCTTGGGCCACAAAGTGAGTTCAGGGCTAACCTGAATTACAAAGCAAAACCTGGTCTAAAAAAATAAATAAATAAGATTAAAATTAAAAAAGAATTAAACAGGTAAAAGGAGTAATCAAATAGTTCAAAATAATTAAAAATTGCCACAAACCTTTTAATTATGGCTATTACTATAGACATAGAAAATACAACAGATCTGTTTCCCCAGTGCAAGTTTCATTCCACAATTCTTTTCCAGGGGTGGCTTTGCTGATGGGAGAATGGATCTGATTTTCTCTCTCTTTCTTTGACTTTCTGAAGCTCTGTCTACTTCCACAAAGTAGGACCCATTTAAGTCTCTCTTTCCCTATTTATGGGCTCTGAAGGCACAGACCCTCTACTCAGTATAGTTCTGAAGCCCTCTAGAATTAGGATGAGCATCTAATTGTGTAAAATGAGGCAGGAGATGCTGCAAAGAAGCTGGGTGTGGTGCCACATGCCTGTGATTCCAATCCTCTGGGAAGACGAGAGAGGAAGACAGTATATTCGACGTCAGTTCTGAAATTTAGCAACTTAGTGAGAACCTATCTCAACATCAAAAATAAGAAGAGTTGGGGCCAGGGATTTAGCTCAGTGGTTGCACCATCTGCCTTGCAAGTACATGGGCCCCAGTTTGATCCCCGATCCCCGTTACCGCATGCCACAATGTTGGGTGTGGAGACTGATACCAGCCAGCAATCAGAACCACATACCTCAATGCCGGGCGTGGTGGTTCACCTCTGTAATCCCAGCACTTGATGGGCAGAGGCAGGAGGATTGCTGTGAGTTCAAGGCTGAGCTCAAGGCCAACCTGAACTACAAAAGTGAGACCCTATCTCAAATACATACATGCATACATACATACATAAAAAATAAAAATTTGGGAATGTAACTCATCGTTAAAGCCCTGGGCTCAAACCCTAGTACCATAAAAGAAGGGGGGAAAAGTACAAGTTATTTGAGAAGAATTCATTGAAGTAAAAATTCTTTCTATAGAAGCAAATATACACTGCTGAATGCTGAGTTTCTAGGGAAAGAAAACTAGACATTCAAGAAGCTCTCTTAAGAGCAGGCCTTTAAAACACCTATGCTTTCTAACTCCTCCCACTGCACTGATATGAAAACGTTGGTTGCTGGGTTGATTTTGGCATTTTGCCTAGTTTCCTATTTTATTTGCACTTTTTCCTCATTCTGCAGCTAGCTATCCAACATCAAGATCTCTAGAAAGGGTTTTCAAGGGGAAAAGAGTTAGGAAAAGAACAGTATTGACCCAACACCATACTTTCTAAGCAAATAGAGAACATCAACCAAACACCAGACTTTGGGCAGTATGTTGGAGTCTCAGTAAACATGGTCCTTCATCCTAAGAAGTAAGGTGAACTTCTGGATATTAAATAGCACACAAGATAAAGATTTCATAGGCTAAAAAAAAATGAAAGCAAAAGCGTTGAGGTTTAAGGTCAGCAATGTTCTCTACTACTTCAAGTAAAAGGAATTTTGGCTTTGGTAGAATACATCTCAGAATTGGCTGAGATAAAATACAGTTCAGAAAGAAACTTGAATGTTGGGTGACACTGAAAAATACCTTTGTTTTCTCTTTTCTACAAGGCTTAAAATCATGTATTTTTTTTTAATCCAGAAATGTTGTACATTTAAATCAGGAAAACTCAGGAAAATAAGGAGGAGTCTGCCTATGAAGATGAGTTTGCGAAATACGTCCGTGAGCCTAGGATGTCCATCTTTCTGCAGTTCACTGCTCCTTAACTGAGCTCTCCCCGCTAGCCTGTCTTTCTGATACCAGCCCCCCAGAAGTCTTGTGACCTTGTGTACACGGGCTGACCAGATCCTTCTTTTTTGCATACCAGGGTTTGGTCTACATCACGCAAACCGGGGACACAATATCTTCCTCTCATGCAGGAGAGATGCTCCTTTCCTGACATGGGCACATAATTCTCAGTTGAGGTTCAAATTATCAGGTCTGAGAAACTACTCCAGATACACTGAGCCACCTCATCTTTGACAAAGGAGCCAAAAATCCTCAATGGAGGAAAGATAGCCTCTTTAACAAATGGTGCTGGAAAAACTCGGATTTAACTTGCCAAAGACTAAAACTGGATCTAACTCTTTCACCGTGTACCAAGCTAAAATCAAAGTGGATAAGAGACCTAAATATTAAAACAGACACTTTAAACCTGTTGCAAAACAGATTAGGTAAAACTCTCGAGAACATTGGCTTAGGGAAAGACTTCATGAACAAAACTTCTATAGCACAGGAATTGGCTGAAGAAATCAACAAATGGGACCTCATTCTTTTAAAAAGCTTCTGCACAGCAAAGGAAACCAACAACAGTGCAAACAGGCAACCAACAATGTGGGAAAAAATCTTTACCAGCTGTTCCTCAGACAAAGGACTTCTATCTAGAATATATAAAGAGCTCAAAACAATCAGCCCACCCAAATTTAATGACCCAATTCAAAAATGGCATCTGAAATGAACAGATATTTTTCAGAGGAAGAAGTAAGAGCAGCTAAGAAGCATATGAAGAAATGCTCAACATCATTAGTCATTCGAGAGATGCAGATGAAAACAACCCTGAGATTTCATCTCACTCCACATAGAATGGCTGCCATTTCAAATTCAGCCAATGGCAAATGTTGGCGAGGCTGCAAAGAATGAACCCTTCTCCACTGTTGGTGGGACTGTAGACTCATACAACCCCTGTGGAGATCAGTTTGGAGATTCTTCAAAAAACTAGGATTGGAAGTCCCATTTGACCCAGCCATTGTCCTACTAGGTATATACACACAAGAATTAAAAGATTCATATCACAGTGACATATGTGCACTCATGTTTATAGCAGCCCAATTTGTGATTGCTACATCTTGGAAACAAGCCAAGTGTCCATCAACTGGAGACTGGATAAAAAAGCTGTGGTTGTTCTACAGAATGGAGTATTACTCTGCCATAAAAAATGATAAGCTTGAATCATTTATACTTAAATGAACATACCTTGAGGATATCCTCATAAGTGAAATAAATAGGTCACAGATAGGTACATATCACATCTTTTCTCTGGTATAAGACAATAAAGATGTAAATGAGTCCTAGAATTGTATGTTATATATTGTGAAATAGAAAATGCTCAATGTAAAATAGGGTGAAGGGGAAAAAATAATTAGATTATAACAAAAAAGTAAGGAAACAAATTTTATGTATATGGGGGGGCAGTAGGGTGGGTAGGGCTATGGGAAAAAATGAGAATTAAGTTGTGTCTTATACTGGTACAAATCCCCATTATGGAGTACAATCATGATGCATATATGTAATGTACCAATAATGATGTTTTTAAAAAATTATCAGGTCCATAGTTTACCTTTCAGGAACTGGTGATGGCCAGTCCACAAAGCAAAGCAAAGAGAAAGCAGTTTCTGGACAAATCATATTCTAGTTGGGCCATCTTATTTTGGGGTAGACTCACCTTGCGGAGTTTTGATATTTAGAAAGGAAATCCACCTCTCTCTTCTGCTTTGCCAGCAATAGAGAGCATTGTCTCTCAAAATGCCATTCCATTTTCTCTTCGCTGGGTAGTAAGCTTGCAAAGACGAGGCAAGACAGGATTTCATGAAGAAATCAATACTCAGAAATCAAGAAGTCAGTACGCAGCTTCCACCTAACTAAGCTGTGAGTCCCCAGTTTGAAACCATCATGAAAGGAAATATTTTGTTCGCCAAGAGCTTACCTGGATGGTGAGACGTGATACGTGTGAGCAGCAGTTCCCCAAGGTAAATGTAACCGGTATGTATGACATGTAGTGCAAATCTTTAAATCAGTGTCTAATCCTTAGGAAGAACTTACATAAATAGCAAAAAATAGATGTGTAAAGATCTTATCTTTTCTCTGGTATGAGAAAATGAAGATGTAAATGAGTTGTAGTATGTATAGTTGATGTTGTGAAATACAAAATATTTAAAAGGAAAAGAGCGTCTAGGGGTAAATAACGAGGGGAAAAATAATGTGACAGCAATAAAGAAAAAAAGAAACAAAGCTTATGAATGTAGGGGGTGGGGGTCACAGGGCGGGGGACAGGGGAAGAAATGAGAATTAACTCATGTTATATTCTGGTACAAACTCTCAGTGTTGAATGCGATGATGATGTATATTCACAATGTACCAATAAAGGTTTGAATTTTAAAAAAGAAAATCCTGATCCACACCTGTGTGAGGGGTTACATTTTTTGCAGGCATGGAAAGATTTTAAAATTCTCAGATGACAGCAAGACGAAAAGTAACATTTCTACTAAATGACTGCTTTTGCAGGAATGAATATAGCCATTGTCTTCTGCACTTCAAAGACTCCTGTACCTTTGAAGTCAGGTCTACTCTTTAGCCACGTTGACTGATGTAGCCACTGGGAAATTTTCCACCCGTTTGTACCGCAACTGGAAGAAACCGCAGTTTTCCAGAGGTGGTTTCCAGGGAAATATACCCGCGCCCGAGACTTGAAGGAAGGGTTATGAACACCTGCATCTCTCGCACTTTACTTCCATCGCTCTTGCTCTTGGCCGGGGTCTCTGCGAGCTCTTTGCAAGGTGCGTCCTCAGACTTTTGTACATTTTTTTCTCACTTGACTCTGCTCATTAATGAGACCTGCGTTTTTCACTCTGGCTGCGGGAAATGACACTCCTCGGTCTGCTCAACGTAAAACTTACGTTAAAGAAAATCTCATTTAAGATAGTAAAAGGTTATATACACTTTTGGAGATTGGAAGGGAAAATTAAACACAGAAGTAAGTCTCTGTATTACAGAGATACTCAATTTTAAGTACCTGCTTTATTTGCTTATGAGGTGAATAATTGGAATTCTTTCCTACTCCATTTTATTACCCTTTAGGATAGGAGAAACTTTCAGGCTCCATATGATACTAAATTTTCCACGGTAATCACTTCTTTCTCAGCAGGTAAAAACTTCTCAACTTTAGCCATTTGGATGTTTATATTTTTACCCTCAGATATTAGATTATACCCATCAGCATAAAATACACGTACAAGTAATTTAAGTAATAGATAATGACATAATTTTTACATAAAAATTGCATAAAAATTTTACATAAATTGCAGATTTTAAAATCTAGCGTGCTAAAAATGCTACCCACCAAGCCAATAATCTGAAGATAAATTATGAACCTCTTAAAAATCCATTATCGTATATTGTCAATTTTTGGCCATCAAGCCCGATTTTACACCAGCATTATTCTTAACATCTGTTGTATTTCAGGCAGAGAAATAACACAGAAAATACAGCTAAAGTGGGTACAGCCATTTCATTGAGGGTTATTTCCCATCTGGCATATGGGAGACAGACTTTTAAAATCTTTTTTTTTTTTTTTAAGTGGTATTTTCTCCCTTTCAACCGATGCAAATGCACATTTTAAATATAGGCTTTACTCTCATAAGTCAGAGTATCTTTGGATGTCCGTCAGCGGCGCTTGTGGCGCTTTGATATCTAGCTCATTCACAGGTACCCAAAAGGCTAATTTGTGTCTCTGTAGATGAGGAGGAAAATAAACTGTCATAGTATCGGCGGCAGTGGCGGATCACGCACGGCTGGCGGAGGTCCGGGAAAGCTTTGCTTCTACGGCCTCAAAGATGACTCCAGTATGTCCGTGTCATTTAAATCTGAGATGCACCAATATTTCGAGCTTTCTGTGTAGAAAAAATTGTTAGACCTTCCTAGGTCTGCTCCGGGGAACACCTGTGGCCCTGACTGGTCCCCCCAGGACAGAATTAAACTTTCTGCTTTCTTCACTCTCAGTCTGACAGGAACAAGCAGTTCTTCTCTGACATAGCAAATTTCACTCATCTTTTATTTTTTTCAACTCAAATCTTTATTGGTACATTATGGATACGCATCACCATCGTGTTCGACATCCATCTTGTATTTTTTTTTAATAAATGGGATTGTGTGTATTTAAGTATACAAGATGACACACTGGCTTGTGAAAACATTATCAAGGAGAGGTAAGTCAACCTATCCATCGTCCCACGAGTTAAGCTTTTCTGTTTGTTTGTGTCTGCGCCAGGGGCAGCCCACACACACTGAGATGGCGTGAGCCACAAATACAGTACAGACTTAGACCCGGAAGGGCCTCATGTTGAATGGTGGAGCTATGCCGATTTCTCCTGCTTACCTGCTATATTATATCCTCTGGCTAATCATTAATTCTGATTTGGGAGGCATTTGTCTCTGTGAATTGCTACTTCTCAGCTCATTTTCTTCTGTGAATGTTTTTCAGTTCTCAATTTTGTCCAAAAGTTTGGAAGAAGCTTGACAACCGGTCTATTCTTAGATTGTAGCAAGATTTTATAAGGTAGATGGATGGATACATAGGTAGATAGATAGACAGATAGACAGATAGATAAATAGATGATATATAGATAGATAGATACATACATAGACAGATGATACATACATAGATAAATAGATGACAGACATATAGATACATAGATAGATACATAGATGATAGATAGATACATAGACAGGATGGTGGAGAGACAGTAGTACAGTCAGACCGACAGACTAAATGAAGGAAAAGATAGGTAGTAGACAGGCAAACAGTTAGATCTATAAATGGACAATATACCATTGATGACCACACAGAGAGATAATATAATAGATACATAAACACTAACAAATACCAGTACTATCCTAATTATTTCCCCAAGCCATTATAGAATGTGTGTGTGTGTGTGTGTGTGTGTGTGTGTGTGTGTGTGTGTGTGTGTTTCAATACAATAACCTTTTAAATGTCTGAAGTCAGTTCTTCTTCTGCGTTAGTGGAACTGCAAGTTCAGAGGAGTGAAGCAAATATAATTGGGTAAAAATTACTCGGTTTCATTTACGTCTTGCTCTTAACTGTTCTCTGTGAGAACAGAGTTAAAAAATGGCACTATTCGACTTCTGCTTATTTTAAAATTAACTTTATTGTGGCAGGTACATTTTATGTCCATCTCATGATCATGCTCACTATTGACAAGTTGTACCAGTATATGGAATGACTTGATTCTCATTTTTTTCCATCTATCCCACAAGAACAGGCAAAGAAAAATTTTTTAAACCCAAAAGTAATTTTGGTTTTATTTTGCTTTTGAGGCAGAGTCTCACTTTTGTAGCTCAGACCAACCCTGAACTCACTACATAGCCCAGGCCAGCCTCAAACTCACAGAAATCCTCCTGCCTCTGCCTCCTGAGTGCTGGAATTACAGGCGTGAATCACCATGCCCAGCCTTGTGGTATGTGGTTATGAGTGCTGTGCTTACAGGAATTAGTCACCACACCCAGCATTGTTATCTGTGGTTACCGGGTATTTAAATCAGGACCTTGCACTTGCCAGGCAGACACTGGAACCACTCAGCTAAATCCCTGGCCCACTAAAAGTGATTTTTAAAGAAAGGTATAAAGATGAAACAGATGTATTTTAACTTTCCAGAATTAAACTCCACTGAAACATTTTCTGCCAGCGGCAAGTGCTTCCAAACATAATATGTTCTTACTTAGGACACATATTCCAAACAGGCTATTTGGACCTTGAATCAATGTATTTTAGTTTTTCTCTCCCCAGTTGAGCTTTTGCTGAAGCAGAACTAAGTTGGCCTTGAGTTTGACAGAGCTCACACAACAGAGTCTGTCTCAATTTCTTCTTTTGAGACAGACTACTGGACAGATTATCTGTCATTCTACATTAATCAAGTTGGACATTTTAAGATTAGATAATGTATTTAAACATCTATTTTTTTTTTTAAAAAAATGCTCCTTTTAAAGCTTTATGTCCTAGAAATCCACAGATCCTTCCAGTATCTTAATGCATAGTTCCAGATTTGTAGACCAGGGTATTGCTGTCATAAACATTGCATCTGTACCTGTAGCAGAAAAGAGTCCAATGAACAAGTGGGCATGGCTATGTTATAATAAAACTTTATTTATATAAGCAGGATGATGTCGATCCTAGACAGTACTTGGAGAACGACCGTGATACCGTCACAGAAAGTAATTTGTGTCCATTAACATTTCGGTGTCCTCTGCATCGGGGGTAATTTTTTTGTTTATATTCCCAGTCTAATCCCCCAAAAGGATCTTAGTGTGGATTTAGCCATTTTTACCTTAATACTTATTGTGAATGTTACAAATCCCTTCCAACAGATAGTAGAGTTTAAGTGCATCAACATCCATAATGGTTCAGAATTATCAGTACTCATCATGCAAACTTGGAAAGTATGCGACCAAATTAACTATAGGAAAATACAACCTGTCACGATCTAACTGTACGGAAGCAGACACACCAGTCACAATATTTTCATTTTGGGGAAACAGAGAAGGAAATCTTTCAGATTTCATAAATCTTTTATATAAAATCAGAGAATAAAATGCAGATCAGTTCTCACTCCTGGTGCACTTTTATTAATTTTAACACATATTTTACTGTAGTTTGTTTGTTTGTTTGTTTGTTTTGTTTTGTTTTGTTTTTTTGAGACAGAGTCTCGCTTTGTAGTTCAGGCTGGCCTTGACTGAGCTCAGCCCCATATTCGCATCACAGCAATCCTCCTACCTTTGCCTCCCGAGTGCTGGGATGACAGGCGTGAGCCACCACAACCGGCACTGTGATATGTGGTACTGGTTGCTGCTGGGCGTGAGTCTTCACGGCCAGTATTGTATGTGGTTACCAGGGGATTGAATCTGGGTCCTTGCGCTTGCAAGACAGGCGCCAGAACCACTGAGCTAAATCCCCCGCCCACACATATTTTACTTTATTGCAACTTTCCAAAATGGATAACAGAGTGAACCCCTCCTCAGATCACTTGTGGAATTTTTTAAAAAAAATAATAAATACATGTATTGCGTCACTTTCTTCATTTGAAGTTTTATTAAATGGTCTAAAAGGTGGTATTTGAGGAAAACTCTTTTGTGATTATTCTTCTGGACATCATGTGTGTCCGTGTACCCCACAGGTGTAGTGGGGAGTGAAAACAAATCCATGCACTCAGACGTTTTATTTCAGCGGCTTCTAACTTGTGTCTGAATTCAGTGTTTTGGAGAGTGGTATTCTAGCCAACATGTATTTTGTCTCCTCATGTGACCCGTAGAATTGCGTGTGATCCACAAATCGTCACGATGCTTGCGCCATCTTTTAAGAAGGTCATGACTGTGTTCTTCAAAACACTCTTTGGACACAAAACTAGGTCTGTCAGTACTTGTGATCGTTCTCAGATAATGTTCCCCCGCCACACGTTATGAAGTGTGAGTTGGCCCAGGTGTGGCAGGCACCCACGAGTGTTGAAAAGCTATTGAGAAAAGAAGCCGGATACAATTTCACTTGCCCCAAGGATTCGCACAATAAGGCCCTGCAGTCTCCGCAGCAGAACCAGGCTTGGATCCAGCGAGAGAAATAGTTCCTTTCATTGGATCGCGTTTTTTAAAAGTCATCTCCCCAGAGAACCCAGCGTTCTTAGGCACACCCCTTGTTTGTACAATATACGAATCCAGAACGAAAGCAGACGTGGACCTCTCCATAGAGGTGTTGTACCTTCTCGCTTTTATTTCTTTTCCCCTCTCTTTGTGGCGGGAGAAGAAAAGCCAGGGAAGGGTGAGAATGCCAAAGTACACAAACAGCTTGGCCTGCCAGAATGAGAATAATTAGACCTACTGTGACGAGGGAGTTGTGGTGAGAACCACAGCAAGATTTTAAGGGTATAAATGAGCGGTGTCTCCACCGTTCCGGGCTGGCTCTGGAGTCAGCTGCATTGCAGAACTCCCATTTTTCCTGATTGAGGACAAAAAAAAAAAAACATGTGAAGCAGAGTGAGACATCCAAAACCAAGTGGGGAAAAAAGTGAACCCAGCAAAAAAGATTTATAAACATCTTTAAAAATTAAAATAAATATCAGTTATACTTTCCTCCTGTTTTTTTTCAACCTAAATTGCTGGATTATTTTTTTGTTTAAATTCAAATCTTTATTTGTACATTATTAATACACATCGTCATCTCATTCGAAATTGAGAGTTTGTACCAGAATATGACATGACTTGATTTCTTCCCTTCCTCCATCCGCCCTGCAATCTCCCACCCCCTATATACATAAGCTGTTTCCTTTTCTTAATTACTATCACATTCTTTTTCCCCTTGTTATTTAACCCTACACCCTCTTTTCTTTTAAATATTTTCTATTTCATAATATCAGCTATACATACAACAACTCATTTACATCTTCATTTTCTCATAACAGAGAAAAGATACGATATTTACACATCTGGGACCCATTTGTTTTACTTATGAGGATGTCTTCAGGTATGACTATTGGAGTATTAATGACTCAGTCTAATCATGTTTAATGGCAGAATAATACTCCATTCTATAAAAATACACCACATCTTCTTTACCAGTCTCCACTTAATGGACATTTTGTTTGTTTCCAAGATTTATCGATCACGAACTGAGCTGCCATAAGCATGGGTGTACATATTCTGCTGTGATATGAATGAATTACTTTTAAAAGAAAGATAAATGAATGTGAGAATCCCATTTAGCAAGTACCTGGGTATTCTTTTAAATGCATGAAACTTGAGTTGTTTTAAAGGGTTTGTTTGTTTGTTTGTTTGTTTTAAAGAGATAGGAAGTAAGCATTCTACTGGGTTCTATACTGAGGTATAGATAGAATGGCTGGGATGTATAGGAAGGGAAGAGAAAAGGGCCAAACTTTCACAACTCCTTCAGCATTAAGGCTCCGATAGGCTGACCTTCTCCCAGGAAGTCCCACCTCTTAAAGGATCCCTACTAGGGCCCACTAGCTCAGTGATGGATACCAAGCGCATATCACATAGCCCTGCGGGCGACACAGAAGTTCCAGCGTATAATGGAAAGACAGAAAACAGCAGTTTGTTGTCCAGTTGCAAAGTTGTAGAGAATCACCACCAACTAAGTCCTAAACAAACTCCTCATTAGTACCAGGAATCCAGCCTCTTTGTGGTGCTGTGTAACACACCTGCTCCTCACCTTTTGTAAGATCCTCAGGAAATCACATCTCCCCGATGTATCCAGGGTTTGATTCTCTAGACGTGGCCCCCATGTGCATCTGTACATCTAGCCCACTGTGTCTGGCTTCTAGGAAAAAGCAAGTTGGTATCTAAAACAGGTAGCAGATAATCTGGCCTAACAAAGTCATATCAGAAAACCTGAGGCAAAGTAGATATCCCACCATCCATTCGGAGAAGCAGCTTCCTATTAGCTCCTAATGAGGTGAATATTCGCTCTGACTTTAGTCATTTGCACGCCCTGTCATTGTCCCCTAGGATGTCATTATCTTCTTGATGACTCCAAGGATACAGAGCAGTTAGCCTATGAGCAAACCGGCTTGCTGTTAATACTGGAAGGAGAGAATATCTGTGAGAATTACTGAGTTTCTTAGGTCATGTTGGCTATATACTGAGGTATTCATAGATCATATCAACTTGAAGGAAAATAGTAAAATAATGGCGGACATTTACTGAAGTCTTGCTTTCCCCCTCGCATCCCCTAGGGTCATACTTTTACCCCACACACAGAGGACTGGAAACGTATAATCAGTCAGGAAACAGACCCACACAAATAAAGGTCTTTGATATAGAGGCCAAGGCCATTCAATGAAGAACGTTTTCTGCCTTGGCAGATACACTCCAAAACTCCCAGAGCAGGCCTGCATCTGCAGCTAGTGCCAAATTTTGTATACTGTTTTTCCCTGTCTATACGAAATTATGGTTGGGGCTAGGGATTCAGCTCAGTGGCTCCAGTATCTGCCCTACCTCACAAATGCAAAGTCCTGAGTTCGATCCCTGGTACAAAAATAAAAGAGGAAGAATGAAAAGAAGAGAAGAGAAAAGAAAAAGACACACACTTATGGTAAACTTTGATCTTTTCTCTTAAAAGAGACATTTACGAGTTCTCTTTAGCACATGTAAACTGGCATCAGTAATCTTGCATTTGAGCACACTGGTAAATAAAAGAAGGGTTATTTGAACATACGCACTATAATACTTTGGTAGGGAATCATCTGAGTTGTCTACCAGTGACTCTCAGGAGAGTAGTGTATACCACATGGACACACTAGATAAAGGACATCTTCCACCCTCAGCCAGGTGCAGTGGAACAAACTGAGATTTCATCGTGCTTTTCAGAAAGATATAGAACTTAAAACATAATAGAAAATATTTAAAATTAAGTAGGATGTAGGGATAAATCACAAGGGGAAAAATAATATCATGGCAAAAAAATAAAATGAAACAAAGCTTATGTATATAGGGAGTGGGGGGTTGTAGGATAGGATAGGGAATTGGAAAAAATGAGAATTAAATCATGTCATATCATACACTGGTACGGACTCGATGCTGAATGTGATGAGGATGTATATATAAATAATGTACTAATAAAGATTTGAATAAAAAAGAATACAAATAAGATGTCACTAAAAAATGAAGAATTACTTCTCACTTAATATTTTTGAACCATGTGTAACCTTGTGTAGCTGAAAATATGGAAAGCCAGCCCACAGATAAGGGGGAAAGTTGATATAATCATTTTTTTTCACTTAAGCAATAAGATGTTTTAGTTTAAAACTTACCTAAGCCCAGACTTTCCAAAGGCATCTTGAAACCCAGCATACACATCGACACGTAAGTTGAAAAACTAAAAAGATTTGAAGAGATCACAAAAGAAAACACAAGCAAATAGCTGTGGGTTTGACAATGACTTCTTAGATTAAACATCAAAAGGATAATATTTAAAAGAGGCACTTGACAAGCGAGACTTTGCTAAAATTAAAAAAAGAACTGTATGAAAGAGGCTGTTAAAAGAATGAAAATATGAGCTACTTACTGACTGGAGAAAATATTTGCTCTCTGTTAGAAGACTTGTATATCAAAACGTTCAGAGCATTTTTATCCTTAGCAATGATGACACCAACCACCCCACTGAAGCCTGGCAAAACCAGGTGAGTGAAGAGACACTTTTGCAAAGGAGTAAGACAGACAGAAGAGGAGGGAGGAGGGTACGGTATGTCACGTGTGATTACAGACTCGAAAATTAAAATGACAAAGCTTGTTCTCACTTATTGGAGTGGCCAAAAAGTTAAACACTGAAAACACAAGTTAAAGAGGTACGGGAATCATGATTCCATGTTTTGGGGACCAGGAGGCTGTAAACCTTGGCAGTCAGTCGCTAACAGAGCTAAAGGGAGATGTACTGTGAAATCCA